>JAKCPI010012789.1:0-37887 GCA_023213315.1 Euborellia annulipes | reverse complement strand
ATCATCTTCATTTCGACTTATTATTGGTGAGGTAAAGCGATGAAGCAAAACCTTATTAAAACCAAATACCTTGAAGATTAAGCACGTCCTAGGAGCTTAACTTATCAAATTCAACCTATCCAAACAAAGCTTTTGTGAATTTTTTTACTCAATCGACCTTAAAACGTGTATCTCTGTCGAAACCCACCATATGAAATATTTTCCATATACTCAAATTTACATACCATAGGTCCCATTATAATATTATTATAAAAATATTTTAGCAAATTGACAAAAAAGGAAGAAAATATCACATAAGCTTATATGAAATAATATTTTAATTAATTAATCTCTGCTTGAATATTTGAGTAAATAAATATTTAAAATTAAATATACGAATTAAACACTATGTTATTTGATTCAAATGCTTTATTTATTAAAAATTAACACTTGAAGTGATCAGAAGTGAATCAAATTAAAAATTAATAAAACCTTTGAAACAAATAACCTAGTGTTTAATTTGTATATATACTTTTTATTTTACAAAATGTTTCAAAGAGAACCTACGTGGTCTGTCTGTGTGTCCGTGTGTCTGTGAATAAAATATCTCAAGAACGAAAAGAGCTAGGAAGTTGAAATTTTATATTTAAGTTAGGCACCCCCATGGGACGCGACACGAAGCTTTTGAACAAAATCGTCCAAAGAGTACTAGTACTTTACTGATGCACTTTTTAAGTTTTTTTTTTTTTAGATTTTCTCAAAATTCGCTCTAACGATTTTGATTAAAATTCAAATATCAATTATTTTTTAGATGCTCTTTAAAATGTATATTCTCATTTTGCCATTGAAATCTTTTGAAGACCACTTTACTCTTGTACTCCTAGCCTCTATTAAATGAAAATACCAATAAAAGATATGTTATTGAGATTGACTATATTCTCATAATGATCAAGGCATTATTTAATTAAAGCTGAAAAGTTTTTTTTTTTTTAATTGGAAATTTCATTCGGTTGAGGCTATCCTGTTTGGCTGACATCCTCCTTTTTTTATTTATCAAATCGTTCGACAGCCACTTCTCTCATCGACATTGCAATTATATTGATTTTTTTCTTAATTTAAATTTTTTTAAATATTTTGCTGAAGAAACCCTAAAATATTCCAGTGGCATTGCGATCGCCTTTAAAACTATTCATCGTGATTTCCTGGTTATTGACCAATAAAACATTATAAAATAAAAAATATAGACAACGAAGTTGCAAAACTTTCCTGTCCTATCATAGGTCCATACGAAGTGGATTAAGAGTATTTATTTTTTACTAGCCGTAGAGCCCGCCTTCGACTTCTTCCTCCTGGGCTCTTCTTGCTGCGGACCTTATCCTTTCAATAATCATTTGTCACAATAAGTCTGTCTGAATAAGAAATATGTATATACACTCCCTAACTTATATAAATCATCATCGTCCTGGTCCAATGTTGATTGTGGGGACCCCTTCAGTTTTAAAAATACTGATCTCACTTAAGCTGGCCAAGAGGTGATTAGGCCGTACACGCCCACATCAGGGACACACAAGGATACACACGCCCGCACCAGGGACACATTTTTCTTCTGGTCACTTTCGATCTATTTAATAATAATAATAAAAATACTGATCTGATCGCCAGTGGGATCTGACGAATTCATTCATTCACAATTCTAGTCAGCTTTGATTAAGAAGAACGGAAATGTTTTGCAGCTTCGTGTCCATGTTTTTTATTGGCCAATAAAGAGGAAAACACGATAGTTTTTAAGGCTGCTCGTTGTTGACGTGAAGATTTGAGTTGCTACGAAAAAAATTATTCATTAAGGCTCCAACAAAGTAAAAAAATTCTGCAAAAAAAAAGATATTTACCAAAGAATTTTTATTATAATGAAAAATTACGGTTTGTTTAAATTTAATTTTCAAGTCAAAGGCAGGCAGCAAGGCAGGCATTCATCCCAGGGAGATTTCGTCATTCATTAAGTTTTGGTCATTAATGCATTGTATAAACTGGGGTATTGGTTTATTCATTGACTGGGCTTTTGTTGAATTTTAAGTCTTATCACGTTGGTTATTAAACACATGGCCCTATTTTATTCTTCAACCGTTAACTAGGGGATAAAAAGGGAAATTGCTATTGCAAAATACATTTAATAAATTAAAATTAACGTATAAATCAACTGCTAAATTCTTAAAATTAAAACACTTCCAAGGAAAATACAATTTCAACCAAAGTATTTAAGGCAACTTATATCCTAATGTTTTTAATAAAAAAATTATTGATAGATCAATTGTTTTGCTTTCGGCTCGTTTTTTTTTTTTTTTAACACTGTTTTTCTCATTCACACTCACACTCACACACACATTCACACAGTCTTTTCTGCAACTCAGGCCATATAAGACTTTTACGATATCCGTTATTGATTAATATACATATTGGGTGGTCCAGGCATTCTTATTTAAGTCATTTGGGTATCCAAATGGCTTAAATAAAATCATCGGACTGCTTGGGGTCCGAACCCGCGAATTTTGGTATACGAGGTTAGCACGCTAACCCCTACACAAAGCCCCGAGGGCGCTTTCGAAATTTATTTTTCAAAAAGTAATAATATAACAATATAGCGACATCTAGAGTCCACTATATTTTTCTTTTTTATTGTATCAAATGTCGATATTCGACATTTACTATTTCTTATCTCTAAATATGAGTCGTCTATTTCCAAAAGTGCCTAAATGACAAAATTTGAAAATAAAAGATTTTAATTGCATGTTGTTGGCTCAACTGAAATATACATTTGAAAATAGTTTTCCATTAAAAAAAGTTGATAAATCCTATTTAAAACAAATAATGAAAATCGAGTACAAATTAAAACCGGGTTTTATGGAATTTTCTTTTTACTTTCTCGTATAGAGAATTAAAAAACTTGTAAATATAAACAAATGTCACAATCTGGACGACCATGTGCTGTCCCCCCCCCCTAGATTTGATCCTGGGCCTACGTCTTTGCTTCAAAGCCCGTTCGGCCTACGGGCCTACGCATATCTTTGCACTTCTCTACTCTTATATTTCTCATATTAGCAAGAGTATCAATTAAATCCAATTTTTTATAATTTATATTCACCGATTTACCAAAATGTTTGACAGTTTTTCATTTAATAGTATTTGTTGAGTTTATTTTTATTTCAGATATTTATTCCTATTTTGTTTTTGTTTTCTTGTGAACAAAAATGCAGATATTCTCCTTTGCCTATATTGGTTAACATATTTGCACAGCATCTGTTTTAGAGCTAGCATCTAATGTAAACCAACATGTGAGAGCAATATATCTCTTACAATTGTTAGCTTTGTTTCCTTTCAAATCCCAGGAGAAGTGAATCTAATATTACTAACAATTGAAATTTTCTAAAGTTTGTTGCACACCTGTCGAATTCAATTCTGAATTAAATCATTTTTTTAACTAAAATAACTTTGTAAACTTATCAATTTATTTTTTATTAATATTAGTTTTTACTCAATTAATGTCAGAAAATCGATCAGATAGTTCCAATGAGAAAGATATGTGGAGAATATCACCAAAAAAATATAAAATTATATCATATAAACTTTGGGATTTGTTGAATTGGTTTCAAATATTATTAATTAATACAATAAAAACTTTTTTAATGAAAATCTGAGAATTATTGAACTTTCAATAGGAAGACATTTTGGATTTATCTTACTATATATATTGGTATACTTCTCTTTATTCATTAAGCTATCTTGTTGTTGGGTAACATTATGCAAAATACAGTAAAATGTCTTCTTACTAATGTTAGAAGATCATTTAGGGTCGGTTTTTTGATGTTTGGGTAGTTTGTGGATTCTCTGATAAGTGACTTTTTTTTTGTAGTGCAGAAACCCTCTTCATTTTTATTCTTATAGTAAAATATACGACATCTCATCATTTTATTTAAAAAAGAAGAATACGGTATATATTTGATATTTTTATTTTGATTCAACTTCTTTTAACAATAAAATGATGAGATGTGATATATTTTACAATATGTTAACCAACCTCACATATAAAAATAACAGAAATATCTTCAATCTATCCCTTTTTTAACTTTGCCCACCAACCATAGGTTGGGCAGGTAAAGTTAATGTAATTTTTTTTTTGTTATTATTCATTTTATGTCAGCCAGGATTACATTTCTATATGGCAGGGTGTTAAAGATGATTATTTGAATATTTTCTTAGAACTATCTATCTCTTGGAACTATGTTTGAGGGTCTCTGGCGAGTCTAATATTCTAAAATATTGGCCCTTAGGCTATTTTTAAAATATTCGATTATACATTATACATCACATAACAAGCACTTGCATTGCAATAAGAAATATACCAAATCGGTAATAAACTTGCCCGCCAAAGGCAAGGGGGTCAGGGAGCGCGGCTTCCTAGGTAAATGGGAAGCCAGCAGAAGGCGGGCTTTGCGGCTAGTAAAAAATAAAATTAAAACTCATAACATTTTTTATTTCCAATTGCAATAAATCTTAAATAAATAAATATCGACACCAAACCCATTTTAATTTTTTCTTGGGGAAATAAAATTTAAAATTCTTTTGAAAAGTAATAGTCAGAAATTTAAGGTGCGCGTCTCGAAAAACGGTTAGAATACTATAGACTACCAAGTTACTCTAGGCGGCAAGAGATGGCGTTAGTTTTCCCCATAGGAATACAAGGGAATTTTTCCATTTCATTCTAGAGCTTCCAGCTAATTAATTAAAGGCAAAAAATTAATTATTCTTTAACACAATGATTACTAATTTAATTATCTACAACTTATAGAGCTCCTTTTTTTTTAAATATCTTTTATTTAATGCGATTAATCTAAAAAAAAAAATTATTTTTTCGAAAATCAAAAAAAGGGTTTCTATAAGTTGTAGATATTTTAAATAGCTTTAATAAAAAAAAAAAATTTGAGGTCGATAGCTTCAAAATTGTGGCCGCTGGAAACTCCCAAAATTAGCACCCCGAGACGCGCACCTTAAATAATTTCATAAACTTCCATTAATAATAAGAGAATTTGAGGTGCAATGTTTTGTTTTTTCTATTTCACCATTAGTACAATATTTACCTTCATTTGATTTTTTTTTTTTTTTCCGGAAAAGGCTTAAAATGGTGAGTTTCTGCTAAAATTGAGTCTTCTTAAGCTAAGTGCTGGTCTATTTCTTAAAAATACTGTGCTTGGTAGCCAATTAATAAATCTTTAATGCCCAGTTGCACCAACATATCTCAAGTCTCAAGATCGTCTTACATCTTACATTTAAACTTAGAGTGTTGCACCAACATTTAATACGAACTTAAGTCCTGATTTTGAGCTTACATCTCAGGTAGTCAAATTTGGCGACTTAAGTCCCTCTCAGCTTCTGAATTCGTAACCTAAAAAGGAGAATTGTGACATTTTATCTATTCAACTATCTATATAATCCCTTAGAATATATATATTTTTTTTTAATTAATCAATCTTATTGTTATTATTTAAAAAAAAAATTATATTTTCATACGCCTGTCAAGAATTTTTAAAAAATTTACCAAGGTATATTTATATTATATATAAAAAATTCGAAATAAAATTTGTTGAAGCATAGACGGTGTGTAAAAGTTTAAACTGTTTTTAATCACTATAAATTGGTTTTTAATTCAAGATATTAATAGAAAACGTGAATATTGATGTGGATGGAGCTGATCGGAGGTGAAGATTTTGATGTCTGCATAATGTTATAATTGACAGAGAAGCCTTTGAACATAACCTCGTATTTTCAAAATATATCTGTCAAAATTCAATATGATTTTAAATAGATATATTAAATATATTTTTACTGTTAAATTTATTAATATATTAAATTAAAATATTAGCCTTTAAATTAAATTTATTAATTTATTTATTAATTAAATAAACCCATTATTAAAAATATAATATATTATATTAAATATTTTAAATAGATATTAAAAATAATAAGGATTTAAAAGTTGATTAGAATTGAAGTTGGCAGAAAAACGTCAAACAAAAAGTAAGTAAATTTATTTATTTTAAATTAAAAAAACAAATACTGTAGATTAACTTACAATTTGTTTGTGTTTTTGAACCATTATCATTCAATAGTTTAATATATCTAGAAAAATATATTATCAAAATTTTCTCTTTTTTTTATTCCCTGCTCAATGAGGAGAACCTAGAAATACTTCACTTATTAAAATTTAAAAATTCTGCATATTTTTTTTTTAAATTATAATTTTATTCCCCACCGGTGACATCTTTTCTCTCCAGTAAATATTTAACAACTAAAAATATCTGAATAATTTAATCTCTTTTAAGATTAAAATTTTTTTATTTAATTTAATAATAATAATAATAATGATAATCATAAATCATAGTATGCATTTTTTAGATTTTTATTTTTTAAAGAATGATGACGAAAAGTAGAGAAAATGACCCGGAAGCTGATAACGGAGAGGGGTACAGCAGACAAAGCGCTCCCCCCCCCCTTTCCCCTGGCTCTTTGGTGTAATGAATGAATGCGTTACATTTCGGCGAGTGCCTAGGCTATAAATTTCAAGTTACTTTATTAAAAAAGTCTCGAAAATGACTTGGGAATAATTTTAATAAAAAAAAATGTCATCCTGCAAATGTCATTCAAAAAGAAAGCCCGAGAGAGAGAAGAGAGGCTTCAAAGTGAAAGAAAAAGAAAGAGTGAGAAAAAAAATTCTCATTAAAAAAAAAAAAAAAAAAAATTGCCAATTTTATAAAATTGGGTAGTGAGGAGTATCCAGGCAGCCAGAAAAACAATAAAGAAAATTAAATTTGTCTTTATTTATTTCATATACTTTTGTCTACGTTTCGGCCGATATTCCGGCCTTCATCAGGACAAATGTTATTTGCCTCGAGCTAAAAATTTCACTGATATACTTTTTAAAGAGCATCTAAAAAATAGTTAATTTATGAATTTTAAACAAAATCGTTGCAGCGAATTTTGAGAAAATCGCAAAAAACTGAAAAAGTACATCAGTAAAGTGTACTTCAATCAATTTCCACGAAAAATTTCACTGATATACTTTTTAAAGAGCATCTAAAAAATAATTTATTAATGAATTTTAAACAAAATCGTTTGAGCGAATTTTGAGAAAATCGAAAAAAAACTGAAAAAGTGCATCAGTAAAGTACTAGCCGATTTTGTTCAAAAGTTTATTTTCACCTCTTGGGAGGGTGCCTAACGTAATTATAAAAAAATGTCAACTTCGTAGCTCTTTTAGTTCCTGAGATATTTTTTTCACAGACACAGACAGACCATGTCGCGAAAACCACTTTTTTGGATTCAGGGGACCTCAAAACGTGTATATACATCAAAATCTCGACCTCGAATTTTTGACATGAATCGAATACTTTCTCTCTATATATAAGCATTATATATTAACATATTAATATATAGAGGTAAGAGAAAGTAAACATTAAGGTCACTTAACGCAAGTATAGTGAAAAAAATATTTTTTTATTATCCCCTTATTTTTGGTCTATTTTTGCCCAGAATCGTGGTAGAAATAATTATTTGAATTTTAATTAAAGCTTTAATCAGAGATTTTATTTTATTTCACAGGTTGACAAATGCTGTTTGCTTCAGTTTAAAAGTAGAAAGTTGAATAAAAACTATAATTAGATTAGGAGATCTTTTTTTAAGTTATGTCACTTTGAATTCGGGAACAAAAAAAGGAGACTAAATTCAACACATTTATATCTCGTTAATAAATCAAAAATTCAATAGATGGTTAAAATGGGAGCTAACCTGTGAAATAAGATAAAAACTCTGATTAATTAAAAAAGTAATTAAATTTGTTACCGACATACTACCTAAAAATATAAATGGCAGAATAAAACTACTCGATCGAAGGAAATTTTAATTCAGGTGTATTGAGGATAAAAAAATTTGTTGTTTTTGTTATATTTAAACTTGTGTCTCTTTTGAGAATTTAATAAAAAGTAGTTTCCAAAAGAATCTTTCATCTCTCTGACTGATGATTTTGTTTGAAAATAGTTGACACGATTTATAGAATATAAAAAATCTCGTGTGACTGGTGGCACAGCACACAACTTTCTCTTACCCTTCGGCAAGAGAAAGTTGTGCACTGTGCTTGTCACACCAGAATTTTTGTGTCGACATATATTTAGTTCCGCCGATATATTAGAATTCAAGATGTAAAATTTATAAGTATGTAAAAATATTTATATATTGTTAAGATGGCAATCATAGTTCCTATGAAGTACAAGAGTAAAGTGGTCTTCATAAGATTTCAATTGAAAAATAAGAATATATATTTTAAAGAGCATCTAAAAAATAATTGATTTATGAATTTTAATCAAAATCGGAGCGAATTTTGAGAAAATCGAAAAAAAAAAAACTGAATAAGTACATCAGTAAAGTACTAGTACTATTTGGCCGATTTTGATCAAAAGCTTATTTTCATGCCTCAGGGGGGTGCTCAACTTAAATATAAAATTTCAACCTCCTAGCTCTTTTCGTTCTTGAGATATTTTGTTCACAGACACACAGACCATGTCGCGAAAACCACTTTTTTGGACTCAGGGGACTTCAAAACGTATATATCCATCATAATCTCGACATCGAATTTTTGACATAAAACCAATACCGGTACTTTCTCTCTATATATATGTATATTTACATACAGGGATGGGCAAGTTACTCGATTTTGAGTAACGAGATACAAAATACCAATTACTTCAGATTTTTGTAACGAAATACAAGATACCAATTATTCACGGGTTTGTGTAACGAGATACAAGATACCAATTACGTATTTCAAATACATTGAAAATACCAATTACAAACAAATTTTTCCTTGATTTTAAAATACTTTTTGCAGGGGTAATTCTGGAACTAGAGCCCTGCACGGGTACGGGTTGGCCCGTAGACCCGTTACCCGCCCGGCCCGCGGGCTTTGGAGGCCATGAAAAAATTACGGGCGGATACGGGAGGGTAGCAAGTCTAAATAAACGGGTTCGGGCGGACGGGCATGCAAATGAAATTTTATTTAAAAAATTATTAGACATTCGTTCTAATAAGATTTAAACTTTCGACCGTTGGTTCTCGTTGAAACATTTTGTAAATTAAAATTAAATATACAAATTAAACACTAGGTTATTTGTTTCAAAGGTTTTATTAATTAAAAATTAACACTTAATACGTACTATTGAACCAGAAGTCATGCCATCCGACGAATGTTCACTCAAACACATTGTCAGGAGTTGCCAAGGGCCTGTATAAGCTCGAGGCAAATAACATTTGTCCTGATGAAGGCCGGAATATCGGCCGAAACGTAGACAAAAGTATATGAAATAAATAAAGACAAATTTAATTTTCTTTATTGTTTTTCTGGCTGCCTGGATACCCTCACTACTCAATATATATTCAGCCACTCCTCCTGGAATTAACCATTTATAAAATTGGTAATATAAGAAATTTTTTTTTGACTATATATTATTATCTTTTCGCCTTTAAATCAGGGGTCGGGAACCTTTTGTAAGTAAAAGGCCATATTGAACATAAATATTTTCATGGGGGCCGCACATATCATTAGTCATAATTTAATAGTTTTTAGCAAGGGCGGATCCAGAGGTGTTTCTCGGGGGGGGGGGTAATCTGGTGTGACTCGTCCCAAAGCACATTATTTTTCATATCATTCGGTAATTTAAAGGCACATTCTGTACTTGATTGGCAGAATATAAATACAAATCAAATTTTTAAGTATTAATTTTTAAAAATTTACATTAAAAATAAATTTTTTTATGAAAAAAAGCTATTTTTTTCAAGTCTCGGGGGGGGTAATTACCCCCCTTTACCCCCCCCCCCCCCTTGTATCCGCCCTTGGTTTTTAGTCAAGAGAAGGAGTGGGTGCAGCCAAAAAACAAGTCTCCGGGTTTAATACAATTTAATGAGACGTTTCGGGTGAATTTTATTTACCCATCTTCAGTCCTTCAAAATTGTTAAAAGTCCCGGGGTTGATCATTACATGTAAATTTATTTATCATATGTCCTGGCAATGTGGGCCATTGTATTTATTTAGTGAGAAGGATCTAATATAAATTGATTTAATAGTGTTTCTTTCTCTTACCTATTTATGAATATATCTAGAGTAAGTATTGGTTTCGTTTCACAAATTTGATGTCAAGATTTTGATGGATATACACGTTTTGAAGTCCCCTGAGTCCAAAAAATGGTTTTTGTAACATGATCTGAGTGGTGTGTGTGTGTGTATGTATCCAATTTATAACAGGTGGTTGAAATTTTATATTTAAGTTGAGCACCCCCCTGAGGCATGAAAATAAGCTTTTGATCAAAATCGGCCAAATAGTACTAGTACTTTACTGATGTACTTATTCAGTTTTTTTTTTTCGATTTTCTCAAAATTCGCTCCGATTTTGATTAAAATTCATAAATCAATTATTTTTTAGATGCTCTTTAAAATATATATTCTTATTTTGCAATTGAAATCTTATGAAGACCACATTACTCTTGTACTTCATAGGAACTATGATTGCCATCTTAACAATATATAAATATTTTTACATACTTATAAATTTTACATCTTGAATTCTAATATATCGGCGGAACTAAATATATGTCGACACAAAAAATCTGGTGTGACAAGCACAGTGCACAACTTTCTCTTGCCGAAGGGTAAGAGAAAGTTGTGTGCTGTGCCACCAGTCACACGAGATTTTTTATATTCTATAAATCGTGTCAACTATTTTCAAACAAAATCATCAGTCAGAGAGATGAAAGATTCTTTTGGAAACTACTTTTTATTAAATTCTCAAAAGAGACACAAGTTTAAATATATAATTAAAACAAATTTTTTTATCCTCAATACACCTGAATTAAAATTTCCTTCGATCGAGTAGTTTTATTCTGCCATTTATATTTTTAGGTAGTATGTCGGTAACAAATTTAATTACTTTTTTAATTAATCAGAGTTTTTATCTTATTTCACAGGTTAGCTCCCATTTTAACCATCTATTGAATTTTTGATTTATTAACGAGATATAAATGTGTTGAATTTAGTCTCCTTTTTTTGTTCCCGAATTCAAAGTGACATAACTTAAAAAAAGATCTCCTAATCTAATTATAGTTTTTATTCAACTTTCTACTTTTAAACTGAAGCAAACAGCATTTGTCAACCTGTGAAATAAAATAAAATCTCTGATTAAAGCTTTAATTAAAATTCAAATAATTATTTCTACCACGATTCTGGGCAAAAATAGACCAAAAATAAGGGGATAATAAAAAAATATTTTTTTCACTATACTTGCGTTAAGTGACCTTAATTTTTACTTTCTCTTACCTCTATATATGTTAATATATAATGCTTATATATAGAGAGAAAGTATTCGATTCATGTCAAAAATTCGATGTCGAGATTTTGATGTATATATACACGTTTTGAGGTCCCCTGAATCCAAAAAAGTGGTTTTCGCGACATGGTCTGTCTGTGTCTGTGAACAAAATATCTCAGGAACTAAAAGAGCTACGAGGTTGACATTTTTTTATAATTACGTTAGGCACCCTCCCAAGAGGTGAAAATAAACTTTTGAACAAAATCGGCTAGTACTTTACTGATGCACTTTTTCAGTTTTTTTCGATTTTCTCAAAATTCGCTCAAACGATTTTGTTTAAAATTCATAAATAAATTATTTTTTAGATGCTCTTTAAAAAGTATATCAGTGAAATTTTTCGTGGAAATTGATTGAAGTACACTTTACTGATGTACTTTTTCAGTTTTTTGCGATTTTCTCAAAATTCGCTGCAACGATTTTGTTTAAAATTCATAAATTAACTATTTTTTAGATGCTCTTTAAAAAGTATATCAGTGAAATTTTTCGTGGAAATTGTTTGAAGTACACTTTACGTGGAAGCATTCGTAGCCGCAGCGCCATCTATGAATCGCGTGGTCATGTTTGGAACTTGAGTGCTAAGAGCCACTAAATATATTTTGACACAAAAAATCTGCTGTGGTAAGCATAGTACACACTTTTTTTTACCAAAGGGTAAGTTGGGTACTGTGCGACCAGTCACACCAGATTTTTCTTTCTGAAATTATGTACAATCCAAATATTGTAAGAAAGCATGATGGCTCTGCCTATTGCCTAATAAATAAAAAAAAATGAGCTTACTTATTATTTTTTTTACCTCATTAGGAGGCTAATGGCAACCACGAGTTACTGGAGCTAAATCTGGCACTTCTATTTATTCATATATTTTTTTTTCTATTATTTTCCTTTTAAATTTAAATATAAAATCTCGTAGCTCATTTCCTTCATGCCTAATAGATTTTCTTTTTGTCTACAATTGATTTTATAATTATCTTTCTTGCATAAAATTTCCAATTTTTTCAAATTCCGATTCCTTATTAAAGAATTTAAAACAATACTTTCTCTCTCTCTATAAGTAAGAGAAAGTAAAAATAAATAAATAAAAAAGCTGAGATCTCGAAGTCTATATTGTGCAACCGAGAGAGGATAGATAAAAAAATCATAAAACAAGCTTTGCCCAGGCACTCATTATTAAATGAAAACTTGACGCAATTATTTTACCCTTTGCGTTTAGCTTACAAAAAGTTAACTATTAAAAAATAAATGGATAAAAAAAAATTTTTCCTTTTGAAAATAAAGATGAAAGGGAAACTAATAGTTAGCACTGAACCATACATGAATATTCGACATTAAACTTGGAAGAGATATATCTCATAATCGCATAAATTGTATTCATCATCAATTATTAATATTATTATTATTATTACTAGAACTACTTGTCGTCAATGTTGAATAACGTTTCCGTAATGATCAATATGGAATTATTCAATTTGGAAATGTCAAATGGGACTTCGCCATTAAACCAACAACTAGGAATATAACATATGTTGATTGGAGAGAGAGAGAGAGATACATTAGCACCTTTGAGAGCAAGAGAGAGAGGGCAGATCTCTCAAGATCTCAATGCATCCGTTTCGGGTCCCTCTCATCTCCGTTAATCGGATTCCCATACCAAATCAGGGTTATTTGATGCTGTTTATATATCGAAACATGAATTAATCTTCTCAACCCTTGATTTCATCTATCTCTGTGAAGTTTTATTACCAAAGGAGAAGAAAAATAACTTTTATAGTTTAAACATCCGTTTGGGGGAGAATTAAAAATAAATGCGATTGTTTTTGATGTCGTTCTAAAAAAAAATATTTCTTTGATTTGATCTTGGAAAGAATTTAAATACAGTATGGTTTTAGTTCTTCTTTAGGCCCTCGATTCAGACAATTAAAATAAATATAAATTACTTACATACATAATTTGGTTCAATAAGAAATATATCCCTGTGGATATCTTAAAAAATAGCATAAAATTTAAGATTTAAACTTTCTACCGTAGGCTCAAGTTGAAACATTATGTAGGGGAGAGGGCGGGACATTGGGACAGTACAAATAAAATTAGCTGTGTATAGTTTGGCTTTCAATATTTTTGAGCATTTAATGTTATGTTGTTGACACTGATAAATGCACTATCTATTGCCATAGGCTTAGCGCTTATTCACCAATAGATGAATTAGATTTTTGCAATTTTCCAAAAAATCCAAATTGTCCCAATGTACCTCTTGGGTGAGGTAGATTTGGACAGTGAAGAGGCAGATGTGGACAAAAACAATTTGTTTTGTTCTAAAAAAATAATTTGGTGAATAAAGGTGGCACAATCTAACACAGTGGTTCCCCAACTCTTTCTGGAAGCTGACTAACACCTATCGCCCCCCTTTTCATTTTCATTGTATGTCTAATTTTAATCTAAAGTGTAAATAATAATGCAGTTTTATTATTTTAAACAATTTTGTTACCGTAGATATCAGTAGCGTAGCCAGGATTTCTGCTTGGGGGGGGGGGGGGCCCAAAAGTTTTATGAACCCCCCCCCCCCTTCTCCAAGAAACTTAAAGTGGAGAAATTTTTTTTAGATAATATTGTTAAAATAGTAATTTTAAGTAGGACTATATGTTTGTTGTATTCATTGGAAAACTAATGTTATGGAAACCAATGTTTGTTGTCACTGTTTTGTTATCTATCTTTTTTACTTTCTCTTACCTATGTATATATGTAATATATATATAGAGAGAAAGTATTGGATTCATGTCAAAAATTCGATGTCGAGATTTTGATGGATCTTCACGTTTTGAGGTCTCCTGAATCCAAAAAAGTGGTTTTCGCGACATGGTCTGTCTGTCTGTGTGTCTGTGTGTCTGTCTGTCTGTGTGTCTGTGAACAAGATATCTCAAGAACGAAAAGACCTAGGAAGTTGAAATTTTATATTTAAGCTAGGCACCCCCATGGGACGTGACACGAAGCTTTTGAACAAAATCGACCAAAAAGTACTAGTACTTTACTGATTCACTTTTTCAGTTTTTTTCGATTTTCTCAAAATTTGCTCCAACGATTTTTTTTAAAATTCAAAAATCAATTATTTTTTAGATTCTCTATAAAATGTATATTCTCATTTTGTGATTGAAATCTTCTGAAGACCACTTTACTCTTGTACTCCATAGAAAAGATAGGAGAAATGGTTGCCATGGTATCAAAATATAAATATTTTCCCATACTTATAAATTTTACATGCCGGCGGGCCTGGCAAGAAGAAAGAACAACAGCCACCAAGATCATCATTGTTAAGCAACGCCAAGTGGTGCTGAAAATCGGGATAGGTGGCCCCCGAAAAACAAGACCATTGAACGCCCGCCGGAAGCCATCGATACATGTATTTAAATAAATAATAAATATTTATATAAGTCAAATGACCTCTGCAGCCGAAATGACTTAAAAAAAAAAAAAAATAAAATAAAAAATTTTACATCTTGAATTCAATTGTACCCTACTGTCGGAAACTAAATACATGTCGACACAAAAAATCTGGTGTGACAAGCACAGTACACAACTTTCGATTACCGAAGGTAAGAGAAAGTTGTGTGCTGTGCGCCAGTCACACCAGATTTTTTTAATATCAATAAATAGTCTTCGCTGCATTTACTAGAAGCATTTACTAAGTATTTATTTCTTACTTTTAGTAAAATCTCTACAGGTTATGGGCCCAGTCGATACAGGAAAATAATAAAATTGTATTTGAAGAAAAAAAAAAAAAAAAAATCAAATATGGAGACTGAGCAATTTAAAATTGAAAAACTAAAAGGTAGTAGTGATTGGTCGCAGTGGAAGTTCTTGGTGAAGATATTTTTAAATGCGGGTGAGCTTTTGAAGTGGTTAGTGGTAAAATAGAAAAACCACAACTTGAAATCGAGACAACCGAAGCAAAGAAGAAATATGAAAATGAGTTAAAAATATGGATTAAAAAGGATAACCAAGCAAAGAAGATAATTGTTTCCAGTGTCAAGGAGGAACCCCTAATTCATCTTATGAATTGTGAGTCGTCTCAGGAAATGTGGGAAAAACTACATAACGTCTACGAACAAAAAGTCGGACGCGAGCATACATCTAGTTCAGCAAAAGTTTTACAACTATAAAATGGATAGCGGGGATGAAATGGCAACTCATATATCAAAGCTTCAAGAGATGGGCCACCAAATGAAGCAGCTTGGGGAGCCAATTTCTGAAAGTATGATGATGACTAAGATACTTATGACTCTTCCAGAAAAATATAGTCATTTTCATAGTGCTTGGGATTCCACAGTGGATGAAAAAAGAACACTATCCAATTTAACCACTCGTTTGTTGATTGAAGAGGCTAGATTGAAATCTAAAGAAAAACAAGAGAACCCAACGGCTTTGGTTATGAAGAAAAATCAAATGGATAATAATAAAAATAAAGGAAAATTTAAACCGGGGACATGTTTTATCTGTAAAAAGCCGGGACATTGGAAAAATGAATGTTATTTTAATAAAAAGAATAAGAAAAATGAGAACTACCAAGAAGATGTAAGGTCGAGTCAAAAAGTGAAAAATAAAAATGATGCATTCATCAGTGAATATGAAATGAACATGAATAAGAATGTAAATGAAAATGAATCGTGGTTCTTAGACTCGGGTGCAAGTGATCATATGACAAATAGAATAGATTGGTTGAATAATTTTGAAAAATTTGAAAAAGTACAGTTTGTCCGAATAGGAAATGGTCAATGTATTGAAGCTATAGGAAACGGGGATATTGATATTGATGCTTATATTAATGGAAGATGGATCACTAAGCAAATGGTAAATGTACTTTATGTTCCTCAAATTAAATTAAATTTGTTTTCTTCAGGTGCAGCCATGGATAAAGGGTTTAAAATGGAAACTGATAATAAAACCTGTAAATTAATTAAAGATGGAAGAATTGCTGCAGTGGGAGTAAGGCACTCAAAATTATATAAAATGTTATTTAAAGTAAAAATCCCTGAAAACCCTAAGATGTGTAACGTTTCTCTTGTGGATGATGTAAAAATATGGCACGAGAGGCTTGGACATCAAAATGTATCACAAGTTAAGAAAATTTTAAAAAATATGAACATTAATTTTAAAAATGAAGATTTTTTCTGTGATGCATGTATGTTAGGGAAGATGCACAGAATGCCTTTTCCTAAAAGTGAATCGAGAACTAAAGAGCCTGGAGAACTAATTCACGTGGATGTCTGTGGTCCAATGGAGTCTGAGTCAGTGGGAGGATCAAGATATTTTCTCCTAATTAAAGATGATTATTCTCATTTTAAGACTGTATATTTTCTTTCACATAAATCTCAAGTGAAAGAAAAAGTTGAAGAATACCTAAGGTATGTGAAAAATAATTTAAATTTTAATGTAAAAATATTCCGTAGCGATAATGGTTTGGAAATGATAAATAATGATATGCAAAAAATGTTAAAATATTATGGTATTCGTCATCAAACAAGTGTAGCCTATACTCCGGAACAAAATGGATCTGCCGAGAGAGAAATGAGGACAATCGTTGAAGCGGCAAGAACAATGATCCATGCGAAAAATTTAAAGAAGAATTTATGGGCAGAGGCAATAAACACTGCTGTATATATCCTTAATCGTTCAGGTACGAGCCCTCAGTCGGGAAAAACTCCTTATGAAGCCTGGTTTGGAAAGAAACCTGAAATAAAATATTTTAAAATTTTTGGAACGGAAGTCTACACGCATATTCCAAAAGAAAAAAGGAGAAAGTGGGATTCTAAAGCTAACAATGGAATTTTTGTGGGATATGATGAAAATGTTAAAGGATATCGTGTTTATTATCCCGAAAAGAATAAAGTAGAAGTTTGTCGAGACATAATTTTTAAGAATGAATCAAAAGTTACTAGAAAAGAAGGAAAACCTAATGTCTCTTCAAAAGTGAATTTAAAATATAAAACAAATGAAGAAGAGAAAGTTAAAGACGGAGAAAAAGAAAAAGAGGGAGAAAATGTTATAAATAATGACGAATTTCAAGAACAGATACGAGAAGAAGAAGAAAACGAGGAAGAAAATTTAACTAATGATGAAGAATCTCAAGAACAAGTGCAAGAAGAAGAAAATATAATGAATAATGAAGAGGAAGGAAATAATGACAATCCAAGTTCAGAAAGAATGAAATTAAGAGGAAAAGAGAAAATAAAAAAGCCTGCTCGATACTTGGATTTTGCAGAAAGAATGGCATTAATTGCAGAAAATTGCGAACCTTTGACTTATAATGAAGCATTGAAAAGTAAAGAAGTTGATAAATGGAAAGAGGCAATGGATGAAGAAATGGAGTCTTTAAAACAAAATGAAACGTGGGAACTGAGAAATTTACCTAAAGATCGAAAAGCCATAAGTAATAAATGGGTTTTTAAAATAAAGAAAAAAGCTGATGAAAGTATAGAAAGATATAAAGCACGACTTGTAGTACGCGGTTTTTCTCAAAAACGCGGAAAAGATTATACCGAAACGTTTAGTCCAGTTGTTAAACTAAGTTCAATTCGTGTAATTTTATCAATAGCGGCTTCAAAGAATTTAAAGTTAGCCCAGTTTGATGTAAAAACGGCCTTCCTGTATGGTGATCTCGACGAAGAGATTTATATGGAACAGCCGGAAGGGTATGAAGACGGGAGTAATAAGGTTTGCAGATTAAAAAGAAGTCTCTACGGGTTGAAGCAGTCTCCTCGTTGCTGGAATAAGAAGTTTTCAAGTTTTCTAAAGAAGTTTAATTTAAAAGTAAGTCAAGCGGATTCCTGCGTTTTCATTAATAACTCAAGTAAGTCAATTTTAATTTTGGCAATTTATGTTGACGACGGTTTGATTGCTGCTTCAAATCCGGATTTGATAAATAGTTTATTAGCTTATTTAAAAGAAGGATTTCAGGTCAAAGCAGGAAGCTTGAATTACTTTTTGGGACTCGAAGTCGAAAGGTTTCAAGATGGATCTATTTTTATTCATCAAAGTGCATATTCGAGGAAGGTACTTCAACATTTCAATATGAATGAAGCAAATAAAATTTCAACCCCTATGAAAAAAAAAAATATATATATAGAAAGTAACGAACAAGTTGAAAAATTGAGAAGTATGCTGGGACTAACAGAAGTAAAAACAACCGGACTTAAAATTAAGTGGGAGTGTTAAAATAGTAATTTTAAGTAGGACTATATGTTTGTGTATTCATTGGAAAACTAATGTTATGGAAACCAATGTTTGTTGTCACTGTTTTGTTATCTATCTTTTTTTTAATATCAATAAATAGTCTTCGCTGCATTTACTAGAAGCATTTACTAAGTATTTATTTCTTACTTTTAGTAAAATCTCTACAAATATAATAATTATAAATAAAAAACAAAAAAAAAAAAATTTTTTCTTGAAATAAAAAATAATTTTAATACAAAATTCGTAAATATTAGAGATTTTTTCAATTATTTATAAGTTTTTTTGTTAGACTTTAGAATTTATGAGAGTTAATAAAATAATTATTTAAAAAAAAAAAATCATTTGGGAAAACAATAGGTATTTTTTTGTTTTGGAGAAGACTTTGGGGGCCCCCCCCCCTGAATACGCCACTGGTTGATATATAAAAATAGCCAACGCAGTTTTATCTGTTCACTCTTAACTGTTGTAGTAATTGTACAGTAGCACCAAAAACACATGATTTGAAATTTTGTCGCTTAGGTGGTTTCTGAAATAAACGATTCACTTAAAAAAGAGAAAAAAATATACAAATTAAAATCAATTAGTAAGATTACAATATCAATCAATATATCAGGTCGGATATATTCCACAATCAGGACCGCAGACAGGGGAGGCAAGGGGGGGGGCTATATCCCCGGGCCCGGGCCCATTGAGCTCCCACCTTAAAATTCTAATAAAAAATAATTTTCATGGTTAAAATTTCAATTAAAAAAAAATCATTTTCTGGAATTTTTTTTCCTCAGGGGGCCCTGGCCTTTTAATCTCAAATCAATCTTTTTCACGACTCAGGATAGCTAATAAAAATATAGTAAAAAAAAACTTTAAAAAAAAAGCTTTTATTTAAATCGAACTAAAGAGCGATAAATAATTTAATTCAATTGTTCTTGTTAAAATTGTTGAATATTTATAACTTAAAATAAAAGCGTGGGGCGCTTCGAAGTTATTCCGAGGCTATAGATAATTCCTTAAGCTATTAATGAGCGCCCCACGCTTTTATTTTAAGTTATAAATATTCAACAATTTTAACAAGAACAATTAAATTATTTATCTCTTTTTAGTTCGATTTAAATAAAAGCATTTTTTTAAAAAGTTTTTTTTTATTATATTTTTATTTTAAACTTTTTAGTCTTTTTTATTATTATAGAGTATTAAGGAAGCGTGAGGCATCAAATAAAGTACCACATTAGTTTGGTATATTTTGGTAAAACCCAACTGATGATTAGCGTCATCAAAAATGACCCTTAAATATCAAATTTCCCACCTCTAGCTCATCAGAAAGTCTTTTGAAATTAGATTAATACGCGAGAGGTTTCAAATAAAGTACCACATTAGTTTGGTATATTTTGGTAAGTAGCCCCGGGGCCCGTCAAGTCTGTCTGCGGCCCTGTCCACAATATAATATCTTAAATATTATATATAATTTCGTATTTATTAGTGTCCACATGTGCCTCTCGCTAGATGTCCCAATCTACCTCAATCATGTTTATAAACAAAATGGGGCTATACAAATAGCTAAAATAAACAATTACATCTGCATATGCCGACATTGTAAGAATAAACAAGTCCACTTATCTCTAATATTTCAACTCTCTTAATTCAAACGTTCATATGGAAAATAATCGACCTCAAACGATTTCCGATTTTTTTACAACGCAGGACAAATATGATGTAGCAACGTGTAACTAGCTATGGCGTAGCTTGACGCTGTTAAAATTTTTCTATAATAAAATGGGTACTAAATGCACCCTAATGATCAAAGAGTACAATCTAACTTTACATTTAGTAGCGCTAAAATTCGAATGTCCCAATGTGCCTCGTGTCCCAATGTCCCGCCCTCTCCCCTATATATGAAAGGTAAAATACACTAGGTTATGTGTTTCAAAAACCTTGAAAAATATTCATATAAAATTTAAGAATTCGAAAAAAAAGATTCCA
This sequence comes from Euborellia annulipes, assembly GCA_023213315.1. Classification (NCBI taxonomy): domain Eukaryota; kingdom Metazoa; phylum Arthropoda; class Insecta; order Dermaptera; family Anisolabididae; genus Euborellia; species Euborellia annulipes. The sequence goes on along the minus strand of JAKCPI010012789.1, from coordinate 17,251 downwards.
TCGTTATTTTCGGCCTAAGCTTAAAAGTTAGGGAATAAGTGACATGTTTTTAGAAAAAAATTTCAAAAAAATGGGTTAGTAAGCTTACGTGTTTTTTGGGAATCAATTTTATATTAAAACTAGAAAATCTCTAATAATTGATTTTTGAATTTTAATCAAAATCGTTGAAGCCAATTTTGAAAAAAATCGAAAAAAAAAAAAAAAAAAAACTGAAAAAGTACATCAGTAAAGTATTAGTACTTTTCGGCCGATTTTGTTCATAAGCTTCATGTCACGTGCCAGAGAGGTACCTAACTTAAATATAAAATTTCAACCTAGCTCTTTTCGTTCTTGAGATATTTTGTTCACAGACACACACGCACAAACAGACCATGTTGCAAAAACCACTTTTTTGGATTCAGGGGACCTCAAAACGTGTATATCCATCTCGACATCAAATTTTTTGACTTGAAACCAATACTTTCTCTCTATAGGCCTATATTAACATATATAGGTAAGAGAAAGTAAAAACAACGTATTTTCTTTTTGAAGGAGGTTATAGCTGAGTGTTGATAATCAAATAGGAAGAATAAATGAGCAAGCAGCTAGTTATATTTCAATTTATTATTTATTAACAAACCAGGGCCGACGTTTCGGTCACGTATGGGACCATTTTCAGGGCCAGGTTAATGTCTAAAAATATATATGGACCCTGTTATGCAATGATGTGTCAAAGACCAAAAAAATTCAAAAATGAGTTAACCACGGAATATTGTTTCAAATGCTATAATTAATAGTATTTTTTATGAAATTTGTCCTAAAAAAATTTATATTTAATGTTACTCGTACAATTGACAAGAAAAATGATATATAATCTAATGTAAATAAAAAACTTTATTGTTGATTTTCTCAAAATTCGATGTTTGGTCTTTGACACACCATTGCATAACAGGGTCCATATAATCCTCACCAAGTTATATTAGGCATACACAATTATACGTAGCTTAATCATGATAATGCCTCAAATTTGATCAATATCATACCATGGACAGAGAGTGAATATTTTTTTTTTTTGAAAAATCGTTATCTTGGAAACTGCTCGACAAAAAAAAATTAAAGAAAATTACTAAAGCCTCTTTCAACCGATACTATAACATAAAAAATTATGAAAAAGATCGCAGATACATAAGTCAAATAGTTTCCGATTTGGCGTGGAATGGCCCATTATATAGGATTTAATTATTTTAATATTATAATGAATTGACCAAGCAGAGTTGGGACCCCAGGCAATTTGATGAATATTTATTTAAATCATTTGGATACCAAATTATATAAATAAATGTGGTTGGATAATTGGTATCGTAATATATATGAATCGCTTTCTGCAGAAAGGCAACTAGTCCATTTTCAGTTTTTTGATGAAAATTGTTTTAAATAGGTCTTACCGCATAGGCACTTGTTCAACAAATAGTGAAGCTTCAGTTTTCATAATTCATCATTTAAAATCCTCTAATTATGTTTTTAAACAGTTTTCTGCTTCTCCTAAAAAATTTTAAAATATGGACATGTTGCTTTTCTTCAGACAGCGGTTCATATATGGGTATCGAAGAAGGTTGTCGAAAAATCTTTAAAAAAATCTGGTGTGACTGGCGCACAGCACACAACTTTCTCTTACCTTCGGTAATCGAAAGTTGTGTACTGTGCTTGTCACACCAGATTTTTTGTGTCGACATGTATTTAGTTCCCGGCAGTAGGGAATATTTGAATTCAGATGTAAAATTTATAAGTATGGGAAAATATTTATATTTTGTAACCATGGCAACCATTTCTCCTATCTTTTCTATGGAGTACAAGAGTAAAGTGGTCTTCAAACAATTTTGAGGGCAAAACGAGAATATACATTTGAAAGAGCATCTAAAAAATAATTGATTTTTGAATTTTAATCAAAATCGTTAGAGCGAATTTTGAGAAAATCGAAAAAAACTGAAAAAGTACATTAGTAAAGTACTAGTACTCTTTGGCCGATTTTGATTAAAAGCTTATTTTCACGGTCCCGGGGGGTGTTTAACTTAAATATAACATTTCAACCTCCTAGCTCAATTCCTTCATGCTTAAAATTGAACACACACCCACCCACACACACACCCACACACACACCCACACACACCCACCCACACACACACCCACACATACACCCACAGACAGACCATGTCGCGAAAACCACTTTTTTAGATTAAGGGGACCTCAAAACGTATATATCCATCAAAATCTCGACATCGAATTTTTGACATGAATCCAATACTTTCTCTCTATATATATATTACATATATACATAGGTAAGAGAAAGTAAAAAGACTTCAATTTTCTTTTCAAAATTCCAACGAGAAGTTGGTCAAAAAGACGAATAGACAAACGAACACTCAGCAATTATATATGGACGATGTTATGCATGGTGGAACCAAGCGCCAGGGGCGGATTAAAGGGGAGGGGCGGTGGGGACGATCGCCCCCTCCCCCCCTCCCTCCGAGAAGAAATTCAAAAAGTTATAAAAACTAGTAATCTAAAGAAATGATGATTTCCGCCCTTTAATTTCAATTGAATTTGTTACCAATCAATTTAAATAAATAGGAAAGGGGTCTAAAATGGCCATAGATGCCTACAAAGTCCTTAAATAAAAAAAAAAAAACCGCCCCGACAAAATTGCATTAATCCGCCACTGCCAAGCGCCATTAACCTAAATCTGAGATAGAGGCCATTTCATTTTCACAATTGTAAACAAAACCAACCAATTGTAAACAAATAAACTTTTTTCTTGTTTTATACAAAAAAAAAGTGCACATAGTAATAATGTGATTTAAATAAAGAGGTAGATTTTTTCCCCTACAAGATGGCTGTCTTATCTCAATTTCGATCATAATGGCGCTTGGTTCCTTCATGCATAACATCGCCCATATATAGATTATTATTATGTTTTCGAATAACAATTTATTCTTTTTTTTTTTTTGAAATTTTAAAAAATTTTGATACATATTTTGAATGAAATAGCCATAATCGTGATCAGACTCGAATAACGTAAATTTAGTCTTCGTTGCCAAGTGTCAGATACCTGTTTTATCCTTTTCTTTTGGTCGCGTGCCTGTCAACTCCGAGTTTTTATATCTAGTATATTTAAGTCTTTTTTATTAAAAGTAATTTTAAAAAAACATCGTCGTAATTAAGCTACATGATTGAGAGTTGGAGTGACATGTTTAAGTATAAAAATGAACATCCTTTACTGTTTTTTTTCTGAGATAACCCTCAGAAGGCAGAAGGGCTGGAGTGACGACCTTGAGAGTGGCTTCCGACTCTAATGGATCCCTAATGGGATCCGTTTAATTAAACGGCACGTTTACAAATGAGGAGACGAGAGCTCAGTCAATATTTGACACCCTCGCTTGCGTTTTATTCAATTTTCTTCTACCAGCACCAACCTCCCCCTCCCCACATCGTCTTAGTCGGCAATTTTAGATTAACACACGTGTAGTAGTAGAAATGAGAGAGCAATCAAAACCTTGCAGAATCTGTTAATTGTTAATTAACGACATAAAAAAATGAGGAAAGAGAAAATAGGCAAGAATACCAAAAACATCTATATATATAAAAATGAAATGGGAAAAATGTATATGTATGTATGTCAATATATATGTATATGTTCTATAGAAATCCACAATTTTCAATTAATCTAATTGAAATTAAGTACACTTATAGTACATTACTCTGGGATTAACGTAGTAATAATTTGAATCTTTAAAATATTTTGGAAAATTAATTATAATCTTCTTATGAGAACACAAAAACTACAAGTTGGCTAGAAATTAGAGAGCGTCATTTGTGCTCTGTGAAACAGCTTTCTGGTTGTACGACTAGCCGCTGTGGGCGGGGCTACGTAGCAGTTGAAAAAAATAGAGAGCACGCATAAGACTGACCCTTCAAACAGTCATAAATAAACCTTTTTGTTATGTGCCCAGTCGGTACTTGAATTCAAGATCGTTCCTTAGCATCTTAACACTTGCATTGCTACAAGAAATATCCTAAATTGCCAATAAACTTGCCAGGCGGAGAACCCGCCGAAGGCGGACTTTGCTACTAGTATCAATTAAAAAAACTTTTTTCTTACCTTCTTAATTAAGAAAAAGTAATGTCACATTTTTTCTATCGACATGGGACCTATTTATGATAGTATTTGGTTGCAAATAATTAAATGGAGATTTTAATTTTCTATTCTTTTTTTATTAAACCTTTTAATTACACAATTACTGAGAGTGAAATAACATAAAAAATTTGTAAAATTAAAGTTTATTTGATAGGTAGCACGGTCTGACTCCTGTTGAAAATATAGAAGGGACAGACATGTAAAGAGCAGAAGGACTGGCAGTCCCAGCTCGGGTAGCTCGTGGTCGCCACCCACAAGCTGTGGGCCTCTGAGCAGAGGTAGATTTAATTATAGTACGGCAAATAAGCAATAACCGGTCCTGCCGGTCCGAATCTTAACTTTAAATATTTAACTAAATTTAAAAATAAGAAACATGAAATAAAATACATTTTATTCTAATCCCTCACTCACTCACTCTCCATCCATAGTACAGTGAGGGACAATATTAAGTCCAACCCATGGGTTTTCTACTTGTGATTATTTCATTGTTTTTAAAAAAATATATTTTTTTTAATGGAAACTTCCATGGTTCAAACCTAGAAAATTCCCAATAAAGATTTTAATTTTCTTTTATAAAAACAATGAAATAATCACAAGTAGAAAACGCTTGGATGGGACTTAATATTGTCCCTCACTGTACATATACTATATCTAATTTGGTCATTGGATTATTAAATTAAAATGTCTTTTGCCAATATGAAGACTGGAGGATCAATATATTGACAATAGCTTGGCCCTGAGGATGGTCCTATATGTGACCGAAACGTCGGCTCTGGCACATTAATTAATACTAAATAAGTTGAAAAAACTACAGGCTGCTTAAATCCAGAAAACTTTAAATTACATTTTATCAGCTATACAACTCCGTCATATATAGTCTATATTCTAATCCCGTTTAATTATTCTATCATATTTAAGGAAAGTAGTAATTAAAAAAAAATTCGAATTTACTATGCAAGTAGAATTTAATTCTTAGAAAAAATCTCTCATCAAACGTAGCAAAAATCAAAGATAAATAAAAAAAAATTTTAAATAGAGGACGGAAAAACTTAAAAATTATAGCCGTAGAAGGTTATTTTTAAAATTTATTTGTATTTTTTTGTTGATAAGTGCATTTAAAAATGAATAATTAAAAAAAAAATTGTCTCGTTTTGTTTATTCTTTGAAGAATTATTTTAAGAGAATAACATAAGCCTATAAACTAAAATAATATTAATATTTTATCAATCCCTTCTTCCCCTACTCTTTCTCCCTCTCTCTTAATCCCCCCACTCTGGAGCTCATTTCTCCATCTAATTAGCCAATCAGAGGAGCGGAAGTCTTTGGCGCCACAGATCGCTCCTTGGGAGGTAGCTGCCTGACCTGAGCAGATCAGTTGAGGGGGACCCTCGTATCTATCAGTGAATCCACGCTTCTCTTCGTCATTAATCCAAAGCGTCCTCATTTGTAATGTCGCCATGATGCCAGCCGGCTGCTCTCGCCTGATGCTCCTGATTTTCAACCCTTTTACTTAGGTATTTCAATTCGAAATTACTAATTATTCATTTATTATACTCTTTAGTGATTTAATATTTCTAATTCATATAAAAAATTAATTATTCCACCATTATTAGTGGTATTGAACCTTTTATGATACATCTTTAAATGAAAATGATAGTCCATTTAAATGCTATCACTTTATTAAAAAATTTTTAAGGCCATTTTAAGACAATTTCATTTCATTCGTTATATTGATTCTTCATTTATATATTAATTAAGCATAAAAATAGTTTCTTAACGATAATTTTTTTATTATATTTTAAATATGTAGGCCTTCATATAATAATTGTTAGTCAATGCAATGAATATAACAAAATATTAATTAGTTCTATATGGCCTTTTATTTAAAACCATTTAAATAGCATTTCAAAGTAATTATAGTTAAATTTTATTTACTAAATGGCCATTATTTAAAACAAAGTTCATTAAAAAGAACAGGGTTTCTCAACCTTTTTCTTATGACGACCCCTTTATAGTCTCCAGGCCTTAGAGAGCCTCTCGTTTGATCAGTTTTTAATTCAAATGTTTTCTCATTTAGTTATTTTTGTTTCATTCTTAATTATTATTTGTTTTCATCGTATAGGTCTACATTTAATGATACGGTAACAAAACAATTTTGAAATGTTTTTGTCCTTTTGTTTAAATTATTTTATTAATATTTACACCGCGAAAGCGTGGTGGTCCTGGTTCGACCCCACGGGGCGCAATTTTTGCCCAATCAAACACAAACTCATCTCGCAAATTTGTTATCTTAAACGATATTGACTGGCTTATTTGAGCGTTGATTGAAAAAATTCCATCTTTCTTCAAACAAACCTCTACCTAGATAATTATTTATTATTTCTCTTGAGTTTTTTTTTATTATCAATATTCATACTCAGGATAGGTTGGATTTTTTTACGATTTATTTTCATTTATACTTACTATTGTAGTTGTAGATGTAGAGTTGGATCAAGGAAAGGTTGCTGGAGCAGATACTGGGAGCCAAATTTTTTTTCTTTAAATATTTTATTGGGCCGTCGTTTCGGTCTCAATAGCGGCCTCTCTCACCTGATGATCATTGCACAAAGCTTCGTAATGCAAATTATATATATTTCCTTGACACTTATTAGGCCCTGAAGATGGCCTCTATCAAGACCGAAACATCGGCCCAATAAAATATCTAAAGAAAAAAATTTGGCTTCCAGTCTCTGCTCCTCCAACCTTTTCTTGAACCAAATATACTTGTTGAATATTTTTCAATCTAAAACAGAACCAACCATCAAAAGGCACAAGTCGCCTCTGGGGGTATTCTGTATATTGCAACATTAGCCGGCTTATTTTCCCGGCAACGTTTTTTTTTTTTTTTTGCGCGGGGCTTTTTTCCGAATTCCGTTTCGTTTGTTTTGCTCGTTTTTGGAGTATTTGGATTTTATTATACCCTGTATATAAATAAATCCCTTTTATTTATTAATCTGCAATTTTATTTCTCTTTTCTTTTGGTTATTTAGATGCTCCCTTTTCTCTGGTTTAATTGAAATATTTTCAATGAATTTTAATTAAAGAGAGACTGGAATTCAAAAGTTGAATTCCTTTATTTATATTCTAGAGTATTTTGTTTATGAAAAGTATTCTTCTCATATTATATTATTTTCCTTCTTTCTCTTTAAAAAGATATTTTACTTATAAAAGTCGAAGAAAATGAATATTACTGGTTTTTGGAGTAGAATAAATAGCCTTACTACTTGAAACTAAAGAATTTTTACTCTAACCCCCCCCCCCCCCTGCCTCAATCAAAATGATCTTTTTTATGGAGATACATACGAGGATTTCATTTCCCATAAAAAGATGATTTCTATTAATTTTTTTTATTTTGCCTTTCGGCTGCTGAGGCCATATAGAGGAGAGGGGATTGGTTATAGTATAGTATATTATATTGTATTATACCGATGGACCCGATGGTTGCTTACTTGATCAATAAGAAAAAAAATTCATGTACGATGTGGATCTATTATATTTGTTTAAAAAAATATTTCTTTTATTAATCAATTTATTATTACTACTGGCCGGGGCTATGCTCCCTGGACCCCCTTGCTCGCCATTAGCGAAAATGCATCAAATTTATTCTTGTTGATTGTTTGAAAATTTTCAAATTTCTCTCTCTGACTTAAATTTTAAATTTCCTTCTCCCACTCCACTTCTTGTAACTCTAGCCAATCAGCGTCCTGATCGGCACAGACGAAAACTAGCCTTTATATATAGTAATAATGATGATTATTTCTTCAATGTTTAATGTTGTTGAGAAACCCCTGCTTTGGACGTAAAAAAAAATTTTCCCATAAATATTTTAATATAAATTTTTTATTGGTTTAGGCCTATATACTATTTATTATTGAAAACAAAATTGATATGGGATGTAAAATTCAATTGTTCTCCTCAACACCCACTGAATATATATATATATAGTATTTCAAATGCAGATTTCATATTTCATTTTATAGCAATGTGATTTAAATGAATTGTCAAAACGTCAAGAGAGAAAATAGCCAGCAAATAAATAGAGAGTTCTCTCTATCTCTCTTGCTCCTGAATGAAAAATGAACATTTTCTCCCCCCCCCCCCCCCCCGCTTTCTCTCTTTTTCTCTCACCCCATATCTCGATTCCTATATGTCAAAATACGTATAAAGTAATTTCACTGGCAATCAAAATGCTGCCTCTTCTTTGTTTGCTAATTATTTATTTGATTCTTTGGTCGTTATTAAAAATTCAGAGAAAGAAATGAAATTTATTATTTAATTTTTTTTTTTTTTTTTTTTTGGAAGTTTATAGATTAAAAAATCGTCATTTCCTCCAAAAATTGTTAGTCGTATCTTGCATAAAGTCATTCCACTAATATGGCTTAAAGGCTAAGATGTAATAGTGTTCAGAAAAATTCCATTCTTTTTGGATGGTTGTTAAAAAGAGAATCTCCATTATCTGCATAATCCTTTCATGTTCTTTTCTAATATGAATAGAGGCCATATTAAAAAAACCTCTCTTACTTTCGGTAATCGAAAGTTGTGTTCTGTGTAGGAACCGACCGAATATTCGGTTTCGGTTACGGTTTCGCCAGTTTCGGCCAAAAATCATTGTTTCGGCCGTAGTTTCGGTTTCGGCCAAAAAGTAGCCGAAACCTGAGACTGAAAAGATGGGATGAGACTCGCATGCAAAAAAAAAAGGTCAAATGATTTGCACTTGAGGGAGAAAAAAATTTAGTCTCCCTAAAAAAAAGGTAAAATGATTTTCACGGGAGGGAAAAAAATTTCAAAAAAAAAAAAAGATAAAATGAAAAAAATTTTTTTATAGGAAATACAAGTTTCGGTTTCGGTTTCGGCTGAAAATCTTGTTTCGGTCGGACCCTAGTTCTGTGCTTGTCACACCAGATTTTTTCTGTCGACATACTGTATTTAGTTTCCGACAGTAAAGTACATTCGAATTTCAAGATTTTTAAGTATGAAAAAATATTTAGATTTTAGTTACCATGGCAACCATTTCTCCTATCTTTCCTATGAAGTACAATATCAAGTCCCTTGCGTTTTCTACTTGTGATTATTTCATTATTTAAAAAAAAATATTATATATTTTTTAATGGAAACTTTCATGGTTCAAACCTAGAAAATTTCCAATAAAGATTTTCATTTTCTTTTATAAAAACAATGAAATAATCACAAGTAGAAAACGCTTGGGTGGGACTTAATATTGTCCCTCACTGTACTGTACAAGAGTAAAATTCTCCTCAGAAGATTTCATTAGCAAAATGAGAATATACATTTTAAAGAGCATCTAAAAAAATAATTGATTTTTGAATTTTAATCAAAATCGTTGGAGCGAATTTTGAGAAAATCGAAAAAAACTGAAAAAGTACATCAGTATAGTACTAGTATTTTTTAAAATCATTATTATTATTTCTAATATTATGTAAATAATTCAATTAGTATTTTACTCTGTAGGAATTCTGAAGTTTACTCGTATTGGATTAAGTGTTAACATCATAACTTAAGTGTTAAAATCTAACTGGATTCAGATGTTAACACTTAGGCCTAAGTTATGATATTAACACCAGGTAAACTTCGTAATTCCTACATTCCTACATACTCTTGAACATCCTCAAATTACATTTGTAATTTAAATGAATTTTTTTACATAAAATTAGAAGCTATAATAATAGTCATTTTTAAAAAACATTGAACATTCAAAAGATTCACTGTCCAGATACATTATTGGGGAATAATATATATTTTAATTTTTTTTTTTACTTGTCTATCCTGACTACGGCTCCTATTCCCAACTAATTCTGGTAATCGAGTTTGTACTATATTTTATTTTACCCATCTTAAAAAAATCAAATTTAAGAGAGAAATTTTTATTTCATCCGATTATTTAAATCAAAATACGGATTTTTATGTTTTTCTTTGTGAATATTGAAATAATTTAAATTGATCTTTTATTATTTATCAAAGAGAAATGCCTGCATACAAAGCAAATTTAATTTGGCTATTATTGAATAATTCTCTAGACCTCCATAATATAGGCCATATATTTCTTAAAAACGACGTCTATAAGAAAAAGAGAGACAGAGATAATCTTTTGATCTAAGTCCCCTTCTTTAGTATATTCAATATGGATGGATGGATGGTGCTTTGTTTGTTATCAATTCTCCTCTCTCCTCCTCCAACAACAACAACAACAACAACGATAAAATATAAGTAATGGACTCAATGGGAATGATGGCGTTTTATTCTTTTCTATATATATAGAGAGAGAAAGAGCATGAAAATAAATAAATAAATAAATTGATAAACAAATAAAATGATTTCGGCTTCATATTTCATAATACTGAAGGGAATATTATATAATGAATTCTCTATTTTAAATTTCGTCTGAATCTCATTGATGTTTGAAATTTCTCCAAAAACAGCGCTTTTATTATTTCCGTGTCAGCATGGCCTGAACTTTGTTGTTTAGATTATCAGTGATGATCCTTCTTCCTAAAGGGGAAGGAATTTGATATGACGTTAAATAAAGTGCAAATTTTGAGGCTATCGATTTCGTTATTTAATATTTTCAGGCATGCCAATAATAAAATAATCCGAATTTATACCCTTATTTTAATCACCTACTATAGTGGTTTCCTAACTTTATATTACCACGCCTCCCTTAAACATATTTATACATATGATGCCGCCTCCCCCCCCCCACAACATTTCAAAAAAAATTTATTAATAGCCTACAAATTATTATATTATACATTTTAAAGAGCATCTAAAAAATAATTGATTTTTGAATTTTAATCAAAATCATTGGGGCGAATTTTGAAAAAATCGAAAAAAACTGAAAAAGTACATTAGTAAAGTACTAGTACTCTTTGGCTGATTTTGTTGAAAAGCTTCATGTCACGTCCCATGGGGGTGACTAACTTAAATATAATATTTCTACATCCTAGCTCTTTTCGTTCTTGAGATATTTTGTTCACAGACAGACCATGTTGCGAAAACCACTTTTTTGGACTCAGGGGACTCAAAACGTGTATATCCGTCAAAATCTCGACATCGAATTTTTGACATGAATTCAATACTTTCTCTCTATATATATTAACATATATAGAGGTAAGAGAAAGAAAAAACCTTAATAAAAAATAAGTATTTATTTATAATAGGGATGAGTAAATAAAATAAGTCCTTTAAAAATTATTTTAATTCAAATTTATCCCTAATAAATAAATAAATACAAAAAATAACACTTGAAAGTATTTTATTTAAATTGCGGTGAGTTTTAACGGTGGGTTTATGAAGTGAGTCTTTTAATATTTATTTCAATTTCGAATTTATTCCCAACAGAATAAAACCCCGTTAGTTTGCAAGTAAATAGAATTTTTTTTTAATAGAGAACTTATTTGATAATTTTATTTCTTGGTCGCTCAGAGAGGAATGTTACTAGAGTGTGCTTGTTGCCTGCCTGTCAGGCGGTCTGTCTTTTTAGTTGAATTTGAGTCGAGTCATTCGGTTCAGCTCCACTCTCTCTCTCTCTCTCTCTCCGTGTGTTTAGTTTATTTTATATTGTGTTGTGATTTGTGCAAATAAGACGTTCATCCCCCAACCCTCATTACACCACACCCCGTCTGGTCATCTTATTATTAAGGTAATGAATATTTTCATAACGAATTAAATTTTTATTTTCATTTTTTTTTTCTCTCAACATATATACTTATAAAATTATCCAATTTTTAATTATATGATGAAGTCTTGTACCCCAGGGGGGAGGGTGAGAAAGGGTGTAAATCACCCCTTCTAATAAACAAATTAGTATTTTTCTTTAAAAATAAAATTTTTTTTTGTGAAATTTTTTCTTTTAAGCAAATGGATTACTTTCTCTCCCTCCTCACCCTCTACCACCCTAACAGAGAATTTAGTTTTTCTATAATATTTAATAAGAAATTTTTATTAAATAATAGAAAATATTCTTAAACTTTTATCTCTCATCAGTGTTATAGTGATTTTTGGAGGTGGAATTTGTTTTTTATTGCCAGTGCTTTCTTCTCCATTCGCCTCCCCTATTTATTTATAATTAAAAAAAAATTCATTTGGATACCAAATGGCTTAAATAGAATGCCTAAACCCCCAATATGTATATTAATCAATAACGGATATCGTCCGTCTTATATGACCTGAGTTGCCGAAAAGACTGTGTGAATTTGTGTGTGAGTGTAAATGAGAAAAAAAGTGTGAGTGTTTAAAAAAAAAAAAAAAAAAAAAACATTCTAAAAGCCTGTATCTCCATCTTTCGTTTCGTGAATATATTTCACTACTAACAAAGTTTCCTTTGTTTGTAGTTTTATGTAGAATTCGATCCCCCCCCCCCCGGCTCACACATCCTTATAGATATTTATTAATTCAAATTCACCCTACTCTACAAATCTCCTTAATACAGTATATAGGCACTTTATATACGGTAATGTTTGATTGAGGAAAAAATAATTCAATTTGTTTTTTGACTTGAAATTAAAAAAAAAATATTTTAACAAGACGTGAGTGTTCTTTATTGATGAGGCCAAACATCCCATGGCCCCCGGGAATCGAACCCAGGATCTCCGCCTTTCCGGCGGTACATGTATTAAAAGGAAGGATACGGGAAATAGTTGCGTATCTCCCAATGGCCAGGGGCTAAAAGGGTGGAATATAAAAAAAAAATTCTTTATAATGTAGAGCCTTCTGCGGAAAGCTAGACACAAAAAATCTGTTGTGACGAGCACAGAACACAACTTTCAATTACCGAAGGCAAGAGAGTTTTTTACTTTCTCTTACCTCTATATATGTTAATATATATAGAGAGAAAGTATTGGATTCATGCCAAAAATTCGATGTCGAGATTTTGATGGATAGTTTTGAGATCCCCTGAATCCAAAAAAGTGGTTTTCCCGACATGGTCTGCCCCCCCAAAAAAAAAAATACCAAAAAAAAACAAAAAAAAAAAGAAAAAAATATTTATATTAAATATGGGCCCCCCCATGGAGGCACCAAAAAATAAAAAAAAAAAAAAAAAAAAAAAAAAAACAATAAATATACGTATTTTAATTTTTTTTTTTTTTTTTTTTAATATAAACAAACTACTCTTATTTTAAATTAAAAAATAAAAAAACAATTTTAAGTTGGTTATTAAAAATTAAATTCCTAATTTAACAATTAAAATATTTTAAAAACCACTAATTTATTTTACACAAAAAAAAAAAAGAAAAAAAATGGGAGAAATGGAAAAAAAATATAAATATTTTCCCATACTTATAAATTTTACATTTTGAATTCAAATGTATCGTACTGTCGGAGCCTAAATATATGCCGTCACAAAAATCTGATGTGACAAGCACAGTACATAACTTTCTCTTGCCGAATGGTAAGAGAAAGTTGTATGCTGTGCGATCAATCACACCAGATTTTACATCTTGAATTCTAATATATCGGCGGAAACTAAATATATGTCGATTTCACAAATGAGAGCAATTCTCAATTGGTCCATCTAGATTGCGCATAGTTGACGGAGAAATATGTGGCTTCAGATTTGGTTCCATTTATCCCGATGATTAAAATAGCAGTGTGAATGAATTCAAATAACAGAATGCCGTGCTGTGGTTCAGTGGTAGGGCATACTGAGTACAAATCGAGAGATCCGTGGTTCGACTCTCGGCGGCGCCCTCCCTAACTTTTGTCGGCTATTTGAATTGATTGAATTTTCTTTCCTTCACGGCCTCCAAACGAGATATATATTCTTATTTATTAGATAGGAGATGTAAATATTTGTAGAGACTCTGCTCTTCCACTAGAAAAGTTGACTGAATTTTGTCAGAAACGTTTCAACTTTTATAGGGTATTGAGAGTCTTTCATTTTGAATTCTTGTGCCTATACATTCAAGCTTACGGTATACTATTAATGTTTTGTGATCTTTACTCTTCCTCATTCTTCATTGAATGTATTTTTCGTCAAAACTAAATTTGAATTTTCTCCCAACAGAAGTTTCTTTGATAAATTTTATTATTAGCAATAATTGTATTATCATTAATAACACGTGGGATTACAGGATTAAAAATTTAATTATCCAATCGAAGAGAATATTTTTTTATTATTATCATTATTACTATTTACATTTCATAATCTGAAATCAGATAAATAATTAAATCCCAATTAAATAAATAAATAGATAGACGACATATTACGGGTTTATCAGATTAGTGAATAATTATATATAAATTTAATTACATAAATGTGAATTTATCATATGTCATGAGCTATTTGTAAAGATTTTAATCCTATAATAATAATAAATAAACAACACATGAAAATTTACTAGAGACCACTCAACTTTTGGTGTCTTTGTAGGGTTGTTGAACCTCCACCTCACAAAATTTTATTTTAATTCTTCGATATTTATAATCACTGTTAAAAATTTTCAAGGGATATTCATAAACTGGGTACTGTATATGAAGTCTTTTACACAAACTGTTTAAGAATATCATACATTTTAAGCTACTTAAATATGATTCATATTTTTTTACTTTCTCTTACCTATGTATATATGTAAATATAGAAAGTATTGTCAAAAATTCGATGTCGAGATTTTGATGGATCTCCACGTTTTGAGGTCCCCTGAATCCAAAAAAGTGGTTTTCGCGACATGGTCTGTCTGTGTGTGTGTGTTCAATTTTAAGCATGAAGGAATTGAGCTACGAGGTTGAAATTTTATATTTAAGTTAAACACCCCCGGGACCGAAAAAATAAGCTTTTAATCAAAATCGGCCAAAGAGTACTAGTACTTTACTGATGTACTTTTTAAGTTTTTTTCCGATTTTCTCAAAATTCGCCTCTACGATTTTTTTTTTCAATTCAAAAATCAATTATTTTTTAGATGCTCTTTAAAATGTATATTCTCATTTTGGCATTGAAATCCTCTGAAGACCACTTTACTCTTGTACTCCATAAAAAAGATAGGAGAAATGGTTGCCATGGTAACAAAATATAAATATTTTCCCATACTTATAAATTTTACATCTGAATTCATATGTTCCGTACTGTCGGGAACTAAATATATGTCGACACAAAAAATCTGGTGTGACAACTTACCTTCGGTAATCGAAAGTTGTGTGCTGTGCGCCAGTCACACCAGATTTTTTACTTTCTCTTACCTCTATATATATGTAAATATATATAGAGAGAGAAAGTATTGGATTCATGTCAAAAATTCCAGTCACACCAGATTTTTTTTACTTTCTCTTACCTATGTATATATGTAATTTTCTTAATAAACTAGTTTATGAATTTGATTTCACAAACTGGGTATATTAAAATTCAACCACGAAAGTATATGAAAAACGTTTAAAAATTCATATTTTTTTTTAGTATAGCTAACTCCTCCCACACGCCTAATATATGATCACTATTCATTTTATTTGAATCTCTAAATAAATATCAAAATTCTTAATTTTTTTTTTTAATATTTCGGTATTTTATTTTGATAGCCACATCAAATTTAAATAAATAAACATAGAGCTTTAAGTTACAAATTCTCGATTCCATTAATAACCTTATAAACAAGGATTTTGCGTGACTTGATCATTTTATTTGAACGATTTTGGAAAATCACATCATCGATTCCTCCCTTCTCTCGCTCTTTTTCATGGGCTTAGAAGTGAGAACGTAAAAAGGGAGAGTGAAAGAGAGAGAAACTGTGGTAAAAATCTCTTGATTTATGATTGCCGGTCGAATTTTTTTAAATTAAACGAATCACGAACTAGGTTGCTCCAGTCAGAGGTCGAATTAAGATCTCTGATTTAGGGGAAAAGAGAAGAAATATAGGATATCTGATGAATTATGAATTCTAGAAACGTAATATGAAATTAATAATAACAAAAGTTTCATATTATATCAAATCCAAAATTAATTGGTACACCTGATGAAATAGAGAAGTTGGGATTGTCTCTTTGTTATTCTGGAGAAGAGGCATAATTATTGTTTTTAGAATTAAGGGCAAATTAATGAGGATTCTAGAATTATCTCGATTTATATCAAAATTTCAAATATTTGATTTCAACAAAATCGATGACAGCGAGGTGAATTATTATTATGATTATTTGAAATTCCTATAGGGATCCCCGTTTATTTATCCGACGTGCTTTCGTGCACGGAGACACACACCTCAAACCCAACCGGCCTCTGGCCGTAGCCATTTTTACAATGAAGAAGAAAACGAAAATGAGGCTTATGATTTTCTTGTCCGGAAAAATGGCTTAAAAAATGAGGTTTTTTGAAAAAAAAAAAAAAAAATTGCTTCTAGAGTTTATTAATCGCGATTTTTTTTATATAGTCAATTGAGTTTTTCTTTCTGCACAAATTGACATTAAATTAGTCTGATCTGATTAGACATTCGGAATCTACAAGGGTTTAAACCTTCAAATAAGAATTTCCCGCCGCAGGTTCTCACGCGGTAAAATTCCAATCTTTCCTATGAAGAACAAGAGTAAAGTGGTCTTCAGAAGATTTCAATGACAAAATGAGAATATACATTTTAAAGAGAATATAAAAAATAATTGATTTTTGAATTAAAAAAAAAAATCGTTGGAGTGAATTTTGAGAAAATCGAAAAAAACTGGAAAAATGCATCAGTAAAGTACTAGTACTCTTTGGTCGATTTTGTTCAAAAGCTTCGTTGCACGTCCCAGGGGGGTAGCTAACTTAAATATAAAACTTCAACTTCCTAGCTCTTTTCGTTCTTGAGTTATTTTGTTCACAGACACCCACACAGACACACACACCGAGACACAGACACACACATAGACAGACCATGTCGCGAAAACCACTTTTTTTGATTCAGGGGACCTCAAAACGTGTATATCCATCAAAATCTCGACATCGAATTTTTGACATTAATCTCTATATATTAACATATATATATATATAGAGGTAAGAGAAAGTAAAAATAAATGGTAATAATCTTTAGCTGAAGAACCATGCTTTATAATCGTATATTCAGAATAATT
>JAKCPI010012788.1:0-13872 GCA_023213315.1 Euborellia annulipes | reverse complement strand
TAAAGACAAAATTTCCTTATATGGCCAAAAATACTTGTTAGTATTCCCGCTAGCTGCCATTTTGTTTTATTTTCAACAAAATTTTCTTTATCTCAGAATGGTTTTTGACTAATTATGCTGAAATTTGCCCTGGTACTTACTGAGGTAAAACTAGTGTTAAAAAAATACTCAACCTCATCTTCTATATTTTCAAAACGGCGCCGATTTGAAATTTTTTTATTGAAATATAAAAATCCCAAATGGTCGCCATTTTGACATGGGAACCATTTTTTTATTTAATTATAAAAATTTCACCAGTTAATTAGGTCAAACAAATCTGGATATAAAAAATAAACTAAAAAAAACAAACAAAACAAAATGGCGGCTAGTATATATCATAGAAGCAACTTTTTCTTTATAGAAAAAAGGTAGATGATAGCTGGATAAAAGTTGTTAAAGTGTATCAGGATGAAGAAAGAGAAGCAGCTAGTATTATTTCGTTTATTTCATACCCATTAGGCTGACGTTTCGGTCTCGGTTCTTTATTTGAATATAAGAAAACTACTCCAGAAGTGTGACAGTGAATTTCAGAAACACCTTGTAGGCTATATATTGATTAATTAAAAAAAAAAAATACTTTGAACATTTATCATGTTTTATTTACCCGGAGATAAAAATTACTAAGAAATACAATCATTAAGGCAGAAAATTATAATTATTATATTCGTAATAAACGCTTGGTTGACTTTTCTCTGATAGGAATATTTTTTTTTCTCCATTCGTTCGTTTGTCGTTTCTCTATTTGTTAAAGTCGTTTTCCGGCCATTAAATTTGAACATTTGTCATTAACTGTCCCCCCACACTCTCCTGGTCAGGTGACAAATGTCAACCTGACTGCACAATTATTCATAACAAGGTGACTGCATGTCTCCTCTTGAAATTGGAGATATTTATCTAATATATATGTTCTATATTGACAGCCATCATATTTTTTTTATTCAATATTGTATGAAATAACTTTTTTTTTTATATATTTTCATTTCCCAAAAAATAATCATTTTTCAACCCACCTTTCCAGGTGACTTTCCCCTCTGGTTGGATAAAATACTCAATATTATATCAATAATAAAAATATATAAACCAGGAATAGGGAAAATTTCTTATAAATGAAATAATGGAAAGACGGTATCGATCATGCAAAACACTAATTATCAAGTAAAAAACAAAACAAAACATTATGGGAACTCATTTATCCATTCGGAGATGTTTTCTCAGCTATTTTTTAAGATCTTTTTCTGCTTCGGAGGTCATTTAAACCTCGTCCCTACTTATTTCAATTGATTGGTAGCCAATTCAAAAAATTGACAGTGATTGTTGTTCTATTAAATTGGATAACTGCACATCTTGGGCCTTTATTCTTACTTCGGTCCCAAAACCAACTCTGAAGAGACATATGCCAGGGATGAATATTTACGCTAACGACGACGGTACAAAAAAACTTAGCCGATGTCAGGGTTGAAAAAGAAATGTAGAGCCTGTAACATAGGTGGTACAATTTAAGGGTATGAGGTACATTTAAGGCATAAAAAAAAATTAAATTAACAATCTATCTTAAAAGATACAGGTGTGAGGGGCTTATTGTTAACATGCATTGTTATAATGATCCACTTCGAAGTCATTTTTATTACATACTGGTTCAACGATAATTGGACATTTGCTTAAGTGGTACAGTGAGCGCCACACTTAAGCCCCCACCTGGTATCTAGAGCCTTCAAATATGGTATATAGCGAAATAATTTTAATGATCGAAAAGGTAAAATAAAATCTGGTACAGATGATTTTATTTTACCTTTTCAAATTTAAAATTATTTCGCTATATACCAAATACTTAAGGCTCGATACCAGGTGGGGTCTTAATTGTGGCTACTCACTGTACTATAATTATACATTTTTTGCTAAAATTCTTTACTATATTTGCTCTTGAAATTAATTTTTATTTTTTTTTTTTTTAATCGTCAAAAAGGTTTAAATACCAATCAATTTAAATAAATAGGTAGATGGTCTAAATGGCCTCAGATGCCGAAAAAACCCTAATAATAATAATAAAAAAAGTTTTAAAAATTGCTTGTGAAATTTTAGTACACTATTGAGCGTGTATCTTGCTTAAAATCTTGATTCAAGCCTACATTTACATTAAAACCCACAAATTATTTATTCATATGGTGGGTCAATTAATAAAATTAAGAGTTAAGTTAAAAAAAAAAAAAAAAATTTAATTGCTTAGTGTACTTAACCCCCCCCCCCCCCCCAGTAGTGGCATTTAGTTCTCCAGGGAGTGACTCTTCGCGGTTGTTTCTCATTAAAAGTTGTCTAAGGTCCTTTTAACCCTTAAATTTACAACTTGCCTCATTACTGCTGGGGTCACCATACACACACTAATGTCCCACTCTCGCCAGTGATGACCATCAGATAGCTTTTCTCTTTGGGTCATTTTAAAACTCCTCTCACTCTCATTGTATTGTATTGATCCACTTGCATGCTCATATCATCACACTACGTAAAGGATTAATTAATAAATGTAAATTTTTATCTCAGAAAAGCAGGGATGTAGAATATATATAATAATAAAATTCTATAGTGATCGTATTATAAAATTCTCTAAGTAAGCATTGAAAAAGTCTGTGTTAAAAATACATTTTCTTTTATATACGTCTCTATCTGTTTGATTTTGATAAAATATTTGCAAAAAATGTTGAAACTTCAGGGTCGCTGTTGAGACCCCGCCCTGTTTGGAGATTTTTATCTGACCTTTGCCCGGCTTGTTGACCCTTTTTCTCTCTCTCTTCTCACCTGGCGTTTTGTTTGATTTTTAGTACGGGTCGCGACTTTTCAGCTGGTCCTGAACATTCATTCCATTCTCTTCTTATCATGGCTCATAAAAAAATTAAAGAATTTTATAAGACACAATTTGAAATATATTGATAGTGAAATAAAAAATAAATAAGAAACCCTTATATATAATATTTAAGATTTTATATATATCGCGTATGTGAGCCGCGAAAAGGAAATTTATATAATTAAATATTTATTAATTCATATACCCGAAAAAATAAGGGTGTCCCGCCGAGAGTTGAACCACGGATCCTTCAATTTGTATTCGGAGTTGCTTTTACCACTTACCCTTACCCGAATGTCGTGTTGTGGTCTAGTGGTAAAAAACTACATTGCTTTCCAACTGAGTTCATATACCCGAATGTCGTGTTGTGGTCTAGTGGTAAAAAACTTGAAAAAATAGGGGGGTCCCCTCGTCCCCTCTCCTACTTTATAATTATAGATCACATTTTGTATTAATTATTTATTAAAAATACTGTAGTTACAGCAGAATTAGTAGTGAAAACGTTGTACAGTTTTTGAAGCAACTACTGCAGAATAAGTAGTCGAAAGGTTGTTTATGGACTGAAACATCTCAAAAATTTGAAACTTAATCCTCTTAACTCCAATAATTTGCATATCTACATAAACTCTTCAATGCTAGATTATTACAAATTTTGAAATTTTTGTTTAATTTTTTGATTAAAATAGGCTAAATAATTTTTTATTATTATTTTTTGGCCTCTAGACTTTGGCCATCCAGCCATAACCCTAAATAAATTAAAATAATGAGTCTTACTAAGACCACGCCATTTTGACGTTTAATATGACATAAGTTCAATATTATTATTTCATAATAACAAAAATATCGTGTCTAAAATTTTTTATTTCAAATTAAATATAAAACGGTTCAATTCTAGAGTTCGCTCACTTATAAACATGCCTATAATTTAAAGTTTTTTTTTTTTTTTTTTTATTTCAATAAATTTTAACTCATTTTGACAGTTTCCGAACAGAAACGTGTAGTCACGTTTTTTCGATGGGAGTTGAATATTCTTCCTTTTACGCCAACTCTTCTCTCTCTTTCTCTTTCCTATCCATAAAAAGACATAAGGCTTAAATAAGCACAAATATTAGATTTTTTACTAAAAAAAATGTAACCCTCACGTTTCAATATATCTCTTTATTTCAAATATGTTTTTATAAGTAAAAGAGCTTTTTTTATTTTATATTCATTGCTATCAGTGAATATGAATTGAGTGAATTCTCAATATTTGTACTTAAGAATTATTCAGACTTTACAGTCACTTCAAGAAGTTCGTGGGAATTTTTTTAAACTTAAACATAACTTGATAGAAATCGTGCATTTATTTTAAATTAAATTATTAATTCATTGGATGAATGATAAAAAAATGACTCTTAGATAATAAGCTTTAATAAATCCAGGGGGGGGGATTTGGGTGGTCCTCCCCTTCGAAATCCCGAAAAGTCATAAATCAAGAAAAATACAGAAAGTCTTAAAATTTTAAATACTGTTAAAAATTATTTTATTATTTTCCCTAAAATTTGGGATGGAGGGGAGGGGGTAGTTTACCTCTCGAATCATCCGAACTTCCCTCTAAAAAAATTTTCTGGCTACAATCCTGAATAACCAATAGGCCTACTTAGTATTTTTATTTATTTAAAAACAATGTTCGAGATTTGTGTCTTCCCTGAACTTATTTTTCTACATAATACTACATAGCCTATATCAGGATGCAAATAAATTACATTTATTTAAGATTGTTCAAGTGATTTATAATTGGATCTAATTCATATTTCATCATAAAATACTCAGCTTCTTTAGTTATATATACCAGTTACTGGTACATTTTATTTAAGTTAACTTACGCAAATGTTAATTTAACCTTTTTTTTAATCAAACCAATTAAAAGTTTTTCCTTTCAAAGAGAAAATTATATACTCAAAAACTTCCCTCTCTTTAAAACGTTTTACATTTTAACGAATCATTCATTTGAAATATCCATTTTCTTTTTAATATTTTAATAAAATGAATTTGAAAACATTCAATCTTATATTTATATACGTTCTACTTCTATTTGTCTTTGATTACCAGATGGCTTAAATAGAAATGCCTGAACCCTCAATATATATACATTAATTACAACGGTTATCGTCTAAAGTCTTAAATGGCCTGAGTTGCCGAAAAGACTGTGTGAATGTGTGTGTGAGTGTGAGTGCGAATGAGAAAAAAAGTGTGAATGTTTTAAAAAAAAAAAAAAAAATTTGTCTTTGATTCTCTTTACATTTATTTGTTATAGACTTTGCTATTTATTTCCATGACAATATGAAGTCAAGATTCGACAAGGTTGAAAACATCAAAAAACAAGGTGTTATTTATTAATTAGTTTTATTCGAAGGCACAGTAGGCTTCTGCAAAGCTTTATTACAACGTTTTGATTTTGCTATTAGATCATAAAATATGTATACAGAACAACATTTATCAGGTAGGCCTATCTATATATTTAAAACGAAGGCGGGCTTTTCCACTTGTATAATTTATAATCTAATAACAAAATCAAAAAGTTTGTAGCAAACGTCTGAGAAAAAAGAGCTTACTATGCTTTCAAAATATCAAATGAAAAAAAAAAATGCATTAGGAAATTACGTCTGATTTTTTCAGCCTTGCCGAAATTACAGTTGTATTTGTTATTTTTTTATATTTGGTTCCTTCTGCTCCCTTCAGGTGGTAGTCAAATTAATGGTTTAAAATTTTTTAATGATAAAAGGCCAATGTTTCAAGATATGTTTATTAAAGCTTTTGTGGTTTGAATTATTATTATTAGGAAAATTTTTAATTATAAAGCACATTTTTGTTATTAATTATTTATTAAAAAAATAAATACTATACAAAGTTTTGACTGCTTATTCTGCAGCCGTTCTCAAGTACTAACTTCATGGGGAGTGAAACATGGCGGGAAAACTTCACAGGAATGCCTGCAGATAGCGCAGACGTCGTTGTATATAAAAAGGCACGTAATGGACATGACGGTTAGTTCACTTGAGTCGGAGCAAGAGTATAGTACTTGAGAACGGCTGCAGAATAAACAGTCGAAACGTTGTACAGTATTTATATTTTTAATAAATAATTAATAACAAAAATGTGGTCTATAATTAAAAATTTTTCTAATAATAAAAGGCCAATGTTTTTTACTAATAAGCTCTCTAATTTTTTTTATAAAATAGTTTTAAAATTGGTTACTATTACTAAAGTTAACTCTTCAATTGAATAGGTCTATTTCATTTAAGTATTTTTTTTTCCCTTTTCAGCCATTTGGGGTTATTTATTTATTAAAATTTTAATAACAAACCACTCCGCCACACCTATTCTCGCACCATCCCAACTTCCCGCTACATCACTAACTTTAACGATTTGGACTGTTATCTTCTCCTGCCCCCCCTTCATTAAAAAAATAATACAATGTTTCTAACAAATAAACACGTAGGATTAGATTTTATTATTACCCTTAGATACAAACTCAGAGGTTTTATTCTTCTTTGAGGTGAATTTTTTTTCTCCCATCGCACTTGGCAATAAACATGTTCATAACATTTTTATTAATTTATTATTATTTTCTTTATATGTCGTGTGAAAATATGATTATCTGCATATTTCATATAAGGAAGTGTTGGTTCCGCATCTTCTTCTAATTTAATCTGATCGAGATATAAATTTTTTATTTGTTCAAAATATATCAACCTCTGCCCTGAGTTTCGCTTCTTGTTTTAGGGGTCATTTTCCATTTTTTGAATTAATAGTGAAGTTTTTACGTCTTCAAAAATCTAGAAAATGTGTCTGGTTGGCTCTCTCAGACAGAGAGTTATAAATTCTTTGAGAGTTAAATTGTGTGTTGTGTTAGTTGGTGCCATGCTGGCTGGCTGGTTTATTTTATACTTACTCTTTTTTTTTAAACCAGACAATATGTTATTAAAAATAGCAGGCGAATAAAAGAGAGAAAACAAAACTCTCTTTCTTTTCTTTATTTTTAATTAAAAGAAAAAAAAAAGTAGTTGTCGTCGTCACCAAACAGATGAGAGACCTTTGTCCTTGTTGGAACTCTAATATAGCGAAGAAAATTAAATTTATTTCTTCTAAACTCATTAATACTATTAAACTATTTTATTGATTATTTTTCTTTTCAATGGATTTTTTCATAGATAAGTGGATTTCTTTGTTTTATTTAATAATAAATTAAGGAACTTTTAAAAGATGTAGCATAGGTACATAACATATTCTTATTAACCTCTCGATTCCTAATCTGGAATAAACATATACTCGTAACACCTCCTTGGTAAAATATTCTATTGAAAAACAATTCCATGTAAATAGGCCAAGTAATTTTGGAGTTCAGAGCGTTGACACAGTTCGTTTGTAAAAAATAATTTCGATTTAATTGACTAAAATAAATTTTTTACTAAAGAAAAAAATCTCGAGTTCTAGTTTTTGACGACACAAAAAAATCTGGTGTGACAAAAGCACAGAGCACAACTTTCAATTACTTAAGGTAAGAGAAAGTTGTAGGCTGCGCAACCAATCACACCCGATTTTTTTTAATATCCATTTATTAATGGTATAATTGAATATTAATTTTTACAAATAAATCAATATATAAATAAAAAGACCTTCTGAAACAACTTGGCGGATTTTCATGAGATTTTTTCTCATTGAAACGAAAATTTTTAAATTAAATTTAGTTCTGGGGGAGGGGGGCACTAGCCTTCTGGGGGGGACAGGCCCCCCGGCACCCCCCTAATTACGCCCATGAAGTTGACAGATGATATACCAATAAAAATATGTTGAAACATATCCCCCCAGTGTTTTTGATTAATTTCACCTAATTTAGAAATTTAGAAACTGAGAGATATTGTATAAATTATTATATACATTCTACACCTATTGTATTCTTTTTGGATTTAATCTCTTTGGCATCTGTACGGGGACCTAAAGAGGAGTGGGGATTTCATGTTTTTATTTAATTCTATAGAGAAAATGAATGGAACTTTGAAGTGGATTAGATTTTAATCCCCTTTTTTTCGAAATCCATTTGGTAAACCTAAAAAGGGTGAGAGGGAGAGAGACGTGACATCATGACAAGCCCTTGGATTAAAGTTAAAATTTCAACGATTGTCACCTCCAAATTAATTAAAAAGCGTTTAATAGCAAGAGAGATGACAAAAAAAGAAATCTATCCTAGCTACAGGGTCTGATTTTACAAACGGCACTCCCATTTTATTTATATGAATTTTGGTAAACAAATGCATAAAAAATTTCTAATTATCATACTATAATATAAAGCGCTGATTTCCTGTCCGTGTGTGTATGTGCCTGCCAGGCCGCTGATTGGCCAAAGAAAGAGGGAAATTTAAAACCTTAAAATTTTGCAATTGCTCGGTCCAGGGGGCGTATCCTTCGGTGGGCTTTACCAATTGTTATAAATATTATCGAACTGTTACTTATTGAAGGTTGACAATGCAATTATCTCTCGGAGGATTTAAATCGAGACAAAAATTTATGGTATTTAAAGTAGGTGTTATTTTCTTCAGTCTGTCGTTAAAAGATAAGACAACAGCCTCTTATTTTATTTATTTATTTATTTTTTTAATAATAAAATATTTAATGTATTCCAACTTGAAGGTGATCGGTTGGGAAATGAACAATTTTACACTCGAATAGAGAGAGCGTTAATTTTTTCTTTTTCCTATGCCTATTCTGTCACACGGTTGAATTGTTTAAGTTGATGTGGGGGTTTAGTAGTAGCATGTTAAGGCATGCATGCGTGCGTGCGCGTATTAATAACAATATATAATACACCTGGGGTAACTAATTAAGTTCCAAGGGCTCTATTAGCTAGACTTAAATATATATTTCAAAAATTTTCGAAATAACAATTTTTTTTTTTGTAGATTAAATTAAATTTTATTTTCATTCTTAAATTCGGCCCTCAAAGAAGTTCACAGTTTATTACAGAATAACAGACAGCAGGTGCTATTTAAAAAGTATATTCTCATTTTGTCCTCAAAAGAACAATTTATTCTTTTTTTTTAAATTTTCCTCTCGATATCTGAGGCCATTTAGGGGTTACACTGTATATATTCACAAAAATCTGGTGTGAAAAGCACAGAACACAACTTTCAATTACTGAAGGTAAGAGAAAGTTGAGTGCGATGCGACCAGTCACACCAAATTTTTCTAGTTCTGGTATAATTTCTTAAAACTTTTCTTTGCTTCAATTAAAGATTAGGCGTTTTTAAATAAATTTCAAAACCTGTCCACAAAAAAAAAAATCTATCCGATATTATCAATATATCACCAACAAACAGAATGTTTTATGTCACACAGTACGTTATTTGTAACAATAATGATTGATTGATTGATGTTGACAATGAGTTTGAATTATTAAATACAGCTTTTATGGGATTTAATTACTATGAAAAAAATTGCCCCATTAATTAATACTTCATTTGCCTTTTGAAGTACATAGGAAAATTGAATTTAATTTAAAATATTTTCTTATATAGGCCTATAGAAAAAAAGTTTATAAATCATTCAGTCCTTGGAGGAAGGGAGGAGGTTAATTTTTGATTGATCTTTTGAATGAATTTTCTATCAGTGATTAATAAATAAATAAATAATCTCATGGGGGCGCCATTTTTTATTTATTATTATTAATTTCATAGCTTCCTTGAAATACATTTCTGTGCTTTATTAGAAATTCATTATGATGATAAGGGAATTGGAATCTTTAAATTTAGATGACTTATACGTACGATATATACGAGACCATCTAAAAATAATTTTTTTTTTTGTTGGATTTGGAATTTCGAAAACATCTCTCTTTCATTCTCGAAGTGGATCTTAAAATCATTATTCGTTTAAGAAGTTAATGCTTAACAATATATTGAATATTCATAATATTTTATTCAAATAAAAATAATTAATCAAATCTTTTTTTAGACAAAAGCATATATAAAGGAAATATCCACGTCAAAAAGATAATTATACCTAACGTTTTGTTTATGTATAAATGAATTTGTCTTTCAAAAGTGAGAGAGAGTTAAAGGAAACTGTTTCAAGACACGAAATAGAACGTTTTTTTTTTTTTTTTTTTTTTTGTTAAATTATTAATACAAATTGATAACAATCTGATTTATATTCATTTCAAGTTTTGAAACTTAAAAAATGTTTACAAAATCAATATGAAAAGTTAGAGAGTACTAGTACTCTAACCGATTTTTTTTTTTAAGCTTATTTTTGCTCCTTTGAAGAAAGTAAAAATTTTATTTATTGTTTAAATCAGCGTTTTCCAAACTGTGAGGCACGCCTCCCTAGAGAGGCGCGGACTAGTCTAAAGGGAGGCGCGAATATTGGCCACCAAGATCAATCAATTTTCCAAATGATTGTTAGTTTTATAAATAAAATAATAAAATAATTTAGAAGATTCTGGGTCGGAGTTTTTAATTAAAATAATAAATATATGGCCTAATATTTTTATATAAATTTATATTTTTTAGTATTAAAAATTTTTGTTTTTTGTAATATTTTAGCAATTTTATCTCAATTAATTTTTTAAATCTTCTCTGTGATTGTTGAATAATTTCCGAGATCTATATACCAGGAAACCAAGAAAGTTGGTGCGCTTTTCGTCCCTCAAAAATCTTTAACGCCCATTTTATTCTTGGAAATAATCACCATTAGCAGCGGACTCAACTTTCGATCATCAAAGGAAAGGTGCTGTGCGACAAGTCACACCAATTTTTGTTGTTTCTGATATAAAAATAATAAACAAAGAGAATAGACATTACAACAAACTATTTTGTAATTAAATATCCACGCAAAGTGGAGTGAAATTGCTTTTTAATTTATTCATTGTTTCTAAAGTCTATTCTTCTCTGTTTGACCCTCACAAAAAATAAAAAGACTTCCGTACACTTGAATGACGTCATTTTAGGGTTTGTTTCTTTTAAATTAAAATGATAAATCAGATGGATCAGTGGGAATTATACATTTTTGATAAATATCTTCCTGTTTTGTAATGAAATCACGATGACTGCTGAGAGTTGGTGTAAATTCGATATTAAAGAAATGTTAAATTTACTAGAAGGTCAAGAAATCGTAGCAAATTTATGCTCTTTTAGATCCCTCCAACTAATTACCAATAGACTCTGCAACTAGTGGACGGAACTTCGTTGATTTTTTTTTTCGTGGATTTAATAATATAAAACTAAATGGTTAAAAAAATGTAAAAATTCGTGAGGGTCTTATGGCTAGCAAGGCCAGAGGAAGATAAATAAAAAAATCTGGTGTGACAGTTGGCACAGCACACAACTTACTCTTACCTTTGAAAATTGTGTTCTGTGCTTGTCAAACCAGTTTTTTTGTGCCGACATATGTTTACCAGTAGTTTCTGCCGATATATTAAAAAATTTATAAACGTGGGAAAATATTTATATTTTGTTAACATGCCAACCGTACCAGGGGGGTACCTAACATAAATATAAAATTTCAACCTCATCTTTTAGAAATGCCTGAACCCACAATAGATAATATATATTACAACGTTTATCGTCAAAGTCTTAAATGGCCTAAGTTGCCGAAAAGACTGTGTGAATGTGAGTGTGAGTGTGAGTGTAAATGAGAAAAAAGTGTGAATGTTTAAAAAAAAAAAAAAAAACCTCATCTTTTCGTTCTTGAGATATTTTGTTCACACCATATACAGACCATGTCGCGAAAACCACTTTTTTTGATTCTGGAAATCTCGACATCGAATTTTTGACATGAATCCAATACTTTCTCTCTCTCTCTCTCTCTCTCTCGGGGTTCAGGCGGACGCATGGGGTTGAGACGGCTCTCGTAATGGTGACAGACGATATCAGGAGAGCCATGGATGAGAGAATGGTCACTATACTTGTGCTCCTCGATCTCACAAAGGCATTCGATTCGGTATCCCATGCGAAATTGATTGAAATCCTCGGCAGATATCGCCTCTCCCATACGGCGATTCGGTGGATAGGGTCCTATTTGGACGGTAGAAGCCAGTGCGTATCGATTGGGTCATTGAGGTCGGATATTAGGGCTTTGAACGCAGGTGTGCCGCAGGGATCGTCATTGGGACCGCTTCTTTTCTTGCTCTACATCAATTTCATTCCTGGGGTAATAAAGGATTGCAAATATCACCTCTACTCGGATGATTTTCAACTGTATTGCCACTCTGAGGTTGCTAATCTCAATGACCGCATTGGTCTCATAAACGGCGACCTGGGTCGGGTGGTGACCGCGTTGGGGGGACTGGGACTGAGGGTTAATCCCCTCAAATCCAAGGCAATAATAGTTGGTTACTCGAGATTGCGCAACAAGGTCGACGAGGAGTCGTTGAACGAAATATATATTAATAACACCTTGATTCCTCTAAATGATACGGTGAAAAACCTGGGCCTGACATATGATAAAAATCTCTCCTGGAACAACGAGGTGGATGAAACCCGTAATAAAGTTTTCAGGGCCATCCACAGCCTGAAACAAATGGGAAAATTTCTCTCCATAAGCATGAAGGCTCGTTTGGTGCAGGCTCTGGTTTTCCCGTATTTCCACTATGGCTCGGTGGTGATGACGGACCTGACCTGCGTCTTGGCTAACAAGCTCCAAAGAGCTCAAAATTATGCGGTCAGGTTCGTCTACCGATTAAGAAGAGATTCGCACGTGTCACCTTGTTTTGAGAGTCTCGGATGGCAGAGGGTTCGTGAGATGAGGGAGTTTGCCTGCCTGAGGTTAACCTGGAGGGTGTTGAGGGGAGAGTGCCCGGATTATTTGAGGGGCTATTTTGAGTTTCTGGGGTCCAAGGTAAATATTCTGACACTTAAGTTCCCGAAGCACAGGACGTGCATATACGGAGGGTCATTCCAGGTGGAGGCGGTTAGACTTTGGAATGGCCTTCCGCTTGGTGTTAGGCGCTCCAGGTCCCTTTCGGGTTTCTCTGGTATGGTCAGATCTGGCCTCATAGGCCGGTCGCTCCGCGGATGACTAGTACGGGACGCTCAGAACAGAAATGCGCAGTTCCTTTCTACTAATAAGTAAGAGAGAAATGTTTGTGTAAAAACTTTAAGAATAAGTCTATTTACCAATTACCATATATTTTTTTTACTTTCTCTTACCTATGTATATATGTAATATATATATAGAGAGAAAGTATTGGTTTCATGTCAAAAATTCGATGTCGAGATTTTGATGGATCTTCACGTTTTGAGGTCCCCTGAATCCAAAAAAGTGGTTTTCGCGACATGGTCTGTCTGTGGGTGGGTGTGTGGGTGGGTGGGTGTGTGGGTGGGTGTGTGTGTGTGTCTGTGTTCACTTTTAAGCATGAAGGAATTGAGCTATGAGGCTGAAATTTTATATATAAGTTAAACACCCCCCGGGACCGGAAAAATAAGCTTTTAATCAAAATCGGCCAAAGAGTACTAGTACTTTACTGATGTACTTTTTCAGTTTTTTTCGATTTTCTCAAAATTCGCTCTAACGATTTTGATTAAAATTCAAAAATCAATTATTTTTTAGATGCTCTTTCAAATGTATATTCTCGTTTTGCCCACAAAATTGTTTGAAGCACACTTTACTCTTGTGCTTCATAGGGAAGATAGGAGAAATGGTTGCCATAGTAACAAAATATAAATATTTTCCCATACTTATAAATTTTACATCTGAATTCAAATATTCCCTACTGCCGGGAACTAAATACATGTCGACACAAAAAATCTGGTGTGACAAGCACAGTGCACAACTTTCGATTACCGAAGGTAAGAGAAAGTTGTGTGCTGTGCGCCAGTCACACCAGATTTTTTAAAAAACTTTATGTACCTGTCTATAACAATCTATATTTATATATATCATGTATTACTTTCATAAGGGCTAATGGGGCTAATCAGCCCTTGCCCAATATAATTTAATAAATCAAATCAAATCAAATCTCT
>JAKCPI010012786.1:0-79235 GCA_023213315.1 Euborellia annulipes | reverse complement strand
TGTAAGTCAATATAGAGAGAAAGTATTGATCAAATATTTTTTATATTTTTGTGGAAGGATGTGATTTATAAACGAATCATTGACTAATAAAAATTTAATGTTTTTTTTTCTCTCGACTTTTCTTTATCTTCTAAACTGCATACAACAACTCTTTATAAATTTAATAATAATATAATTATTAATTGTGGCGTACCTGAGGAGACCAGTATTAATTAGTCCCTGCACTCTCCAAACTAAGCAGAATATTAAATTATTCGTGATTTGGATTGATATTATAATAGTAATATTCATTGAGATATGGTCAAAGAGATGAAAATGAAATGAAAATATCAACCAGAATGATTCTTGCTATTTATTTATCTATTTATCTAGCGAGCAGCATGAAACTCACTCAAAACCAAGACAATCTCTTATATTTTATGACTATATAAAAAAAGTAAAAAAAAAGTAGGTATTTACCCATTTTTCTGGGTTGAAACGCGAAGAGATGCACGGAGAGAAGCTGGTAGCCCGGCCGGCGTCCAGTCACTCGAGTGAGGGGAAGAGACGCTTAGCGGCCTGAGGCGGGAGAGGGAGGGCGAAGGGAGCCGGAGTGGGGTGAAGGTAGTGGTGGGGAGAAGAGGGGGGGAGAGAGGGATGTTATTATTATCAATTGAATAGCAATTAAATAACATCGCAGATTTCAAAAAACTCGACATCGAATTTTTGACATGAATCGAATACTTTCTCTCTATATTTGTCATATATAGGGTAAGAGAAAGTAATAAATGAATTAAAAAATAATAATACCAGGTATAATAAATAAAACTCCCATAACTTAATAAGTATAACTAGTTGGATCGTCCGTTTTCGGCGCGCTAAGCATTTAAATTCCATGAATGGAAATCCATTTGATAGTTTTTACTTTCTCTTACTCTATATAGAGCCTGTTATGCAATGGTGTGTCAAGCGCCAAAAAAAAAAAAATTAAAAATTGAGTTAAGCCCGGAATATTGTTTCAAATGCTTTAATTAATAGTATTTTTTATGAAATATGACCAAAAAAAATTTATATTTAATGTTACTTGCACAATTGACAAAAAAAAAATATATAATCCAATGTAAACAAAAAAACTTTATTGTTGATTTTCTCAAGACTCGATGTTTGGTCTTTGACACACCATTGCATAACAGGGTCCATATATAAAATATATAAAGAAAGTATTCGATTCATGTCAAAAATTCGATGTCGGAATTTTGATGGATCTTCACGTTTTAAGGTCCTCTGAATCCAAAAAAGTGGTTTCGCGACATGGTCTGTCTGTATGTGTGTCAGTGAACAAAATATCTCGGGAATTAAAAGAGCTACGAGGTTGAAATTATATATTTAAGTCAGGCACCATCCCAAGGGGTGAAAATAAGCTTTTGAATAAAATCGGCCAAAAAGTACTAGTACTTTACTGAAGTACTTTTTCAATTTTTTGCGATTTTCTCAAAATTCGCTGCAACGATTTTTTTTTAAATTAATAAATGAACTAATTTTAGATGCCCTTTAAAAAGAGGCCTATATCAGTGAAATTTTTCGTGGTGCTAAGTGCAACTAAAAATATCTCGACAGAAAAAATTTGGTTTGTGCATAACTTTCTTTTACCGATGGGTAAGAGAAAGTTGTGTGCTGTGCGCCAGTCACACCAGATTTTTTTTAACTCAATTCTTTTTCTCATTTTCTTTTTTTTTCAGTCAAATTATTCCAATCAATCGATACAAGAATGAATTCCTAGGGATATTCATTTGTTTCTAAATCTTTTTATCTATAGGAAAGAGAGTGAATTACCACCTCACACCACCGATTGATCTGACTGATAAAAGCGAATTGCCGGTTCTGATTGAACTCTTTTTTTTTTTTATTTTATCCGTTTGTCACGAAACTAATAAATAATTTTATTAAGTAGAGAGGGAGAGAGGAAGTGCAATTAGGATTAATAACAATAATTTAATATACACAATTAACATATATATTATATCGATTGCTATTGTTGGAAGGGTAAATAGAGAAATTAACCAAAAGGGTGGCATGCATATTAGATATTGGACATTAAAGAGAGGTAATTGTTATTACTCAAATTTATATGTATATTATTATCTTAATTTATTCTATTGTGTTGGGAATAAATTCTTTTTGATTTGTGTACGCAAGGGAAACTGTACAAATAAATGGATGCTTTTTTTCGTCGTCTAATGAAGGGTATCAATATTAATCAAAATACTATTAATATTATACATTCAAGCCTCTATACATGCGAAGGTATAGACTTCTATATTTTTAATTATCAAATGTGAGAGATTATGATTTAAATAGGGGGTCGTCCACATATCAAGCATTAGGGGGGCAGGGGTCTGGACAAAACGTTACTAATTATGACATGGGGGACCCGGGGGTTTGTCTAAGTGTGACATAACAATTCAAAGTTGAATTTATAAATAAAGTAAAATAATATGAATTTTGTACCCAGATATTTCTTTCTCTTCCAAGAAATATGGGGAATGACTTCCCC
This sequence comes from Euborellia annulipes, assembly GCA_023213315.1. NCBI lineage: Eukaryota > Metazoa > Arthropoda > Insecta > Dermaptera > Anisolabididae > Euborellia > Euborellia annulipes. The sequence goes on along the minus strand of JAKCPI010012786.1, from coordinate 76,702 downwards.
GAGACTTTCTCGTATATTCTTTTGGAATTACGTCTGGGTGGGTGTGTGTAAACACGATTGCTTAAAAACCAAAGCAGCTAGATCGATGAAATTTGGTATATGCTCCTTACACTAAAATTGTAGATTTCTATCAACTTTTGGAGTAAATACGTCACTTGCAAGTAGTACTTTACTTAATAATTTTTTTCAAAAATTTTGAAATTTTCAATTTTTTTGTTATAATATGATAAAATAGTCAATTTTAAAAAGTTTTTATTCTTTGATATTTTTCCGAAAACTGAATAATTTTTGAAATAATCAGAAGAAAAAGACATTTTTCGTAAATTTTGAAAGAAAAATCAAAACAAAATCATACAGATGTCATTAAAAAACATGTAAATATAAACAAATGAATTTGTGAAACAAAAAAGGGAAAGGAAAAGTAGTTATAAATTTAAAATTTGTACAGAATAAGATAAACAATGGTGGAAAACAGGCTAAAATCATACTATCCTAAATGAATGCTCTAATTCTAGAAATTATCCTTGCCCAAAGCCCAAGGCATGAAGTCAAACTCATTTCTCCGAAATTGCAAAATACAAATTGGTGTAATATGAAATATGTACATGTAATTAATTAATAACTGTTTCGTCCCAATTGGGGAATATTGTGCCAAACTTATATAATCAGGACCGGGGTCAGAAAATTTTCTCGAGGGTGGGTGAGGGGGTTCGGATGACCCGGGAGGCAATTCCTCTCTCCCTTCCAAATGAATAAAAATTTTATAATTCCTAACAGTAATTAAAATTTTAACACCATGTTACTCTCTATATATATAATTTTTCGAGATTTCGGGGGGTTCCACCCTGGCTCCGGGTCTGATTGTCTATCATCAGTTAAGTTTCCACAAATGAGTTGAGATTTAGATATATAAATATATAATAAATCTTAAAAAGTTTTTATTAACAAAATTTATTATTTTATTTTAAAATCAAAAGTTGTTTAATCCAAAAAACAAATAGGGAATAACAAAATTAATAGAAAGAGAAGAAGGGATAATTATACGGCAAAGTTTCATCGATTTATTTTAAGAAATTGCCAAGATTTTCGCTGACTTCTAATTTAAGAGAAAATCTCTCTCTGTATTTGCCCAAGTGTGTGTGTGTGTGTGTGTGTGTGTGTGTGTGTGGCGGTTGATTTACCAAATTTCCAGATCGAAGAGAGAGAGAGTAATTACCAGCTCCCAAGGTACTGACAACTTCTCTTTTAGAACATCTGACTTTGAAGCTCTTTTGACGTTATAGAAGATCGATACTTAACCGTTAATTGGGTCTCGACTTTTTTTTTTTTGCACCCCACCTCTATATATTTTCTCTAAAGTTGGATAATTTATTTGAATGTAAAATGTCTGTGATGACCATAAATAAAAAGGTCCTAAACAAAGCTTGACTTATCGATCAGAGCGGGATAGAGAGAGAGAAATCCGATTCTTTGTTTAAGATATTGGATCGTTCAAGAAGAAGAAATAAAAATAAGAAAAATCTGCCAGGGAAATTTATATCAATAGTAAGGCGTATTTTGTTTTTTTATTCTGAACTGAATAAATAGCGAGCAAGAAGGAAGAAGAAATATTTAATAATAATAAATAACCAGTATTAAAAAAATACCCCGAAAGAGAGGAAAGGAAATAGTGCTTGTGTTTTGTCAAACATGTTCGGATAAATAACATGCTCTTGTCCCAGGGCATAGTATAAAGAGATATATTGTGCCTGAGGTCAGGGGTTCCAAAGATGAAGTTTTATTGACTTCTCATTAATATAGAGAAATAGGGATGGGGTCTGAATGACCTGTGAGGCAGAAAAAATAAAATGGAAATATAATCCATGCATTTTCAATGGCACTGGAATTTAAAAAACCAGGTTAGGTGTAATTATACCTATTGCTATTTTTAGCATTTTGTATAAGCAGAGAAAAATCTGGTGTGACTGGCGCAGAGCACACAACGTTCTCTTACTTTTGGAAATGAAAAGTTGTGTTTTGTGCTTGTCACACCAGAATTTTAGTGTCGACATATATTTAGTTTCCGACAGTACGGTACATTCGATTTTCAAGATGTAAAATTTATAAACGTGGAAAAATATTTATATTTTGTTACCATGGCAACCATTTCTCCTATCTTTCCAATGAAGTACAAGAGTAAAGTGGTCTTCAGAAGATTTCAAAGGCAAAATGAGAATATACATTTTAAAGAGCAACTAAAAAATAATTGATTTTTGAATTTTAAGCAAATTTTGAGAAAATCGAAAAAAAATTCATCAGTAAAGTACTCTTTGATCGATTTTCTTCAAAAGCTTCGTGTCACGTCCCAGAGGGGTGTTTAATTTAAATATAAAATTACAACTTCCTAGCTCTTTTCGTTCTTGAGATATTTTGTTAACAGACACACAGTTAGACCATGATGGGAATACCACTTTTTGGATTCAGGGGCCTCAAAACGAGTAGGCCTATATCCATCAAAATTGCGAGATTTTGACATGAATCCAATACTTTCTATGTATTGAAATATTTATTGGCAAACTATTGAAGACTAAATCTTGTTAAGATTTATTTAAATTTATTTCAAAATGGTAAGAAAATTTTGTTTTATAGCTAATTATTAAAAGAAACGTGTCAATGGCGTTTTTGTCTTTAAGTTACGGGAGTGCCTGCATGTTAGGCAACTGGTGAAACAACACGGAAGAGTGGAACTGGTTGGTTCCTTTTATCAGAGTTTGAGGAGAAAATCGAAAAAAATTCTTCTCTTTTTGTCCTTTAAAGTAAAGGAGTGCTGTTGCATAAGATACAAAAATACAATTAAAAAAAAATCTGGTGTGACTGACCACACAGCACACAACTTTCTTTTACTATCACTAATCAAAAGCGGTATCCACTTTTTTGATCTCAGGAGGCCTCAAATCGTGAATTTCGACATTAAATTTTTGGCGCAATCACAGAACTTTCTAAGAGAAAGTAAAACCTCTCACACATAATCAAAATTCAGCCTCCTCTTAAATTGGAATATCGCAGCGTTAAAAACCATCGCACAGTGGTCCCATTCGCTTCAAAAGCGGTCATAGGCCTATATATTTTTTATTAGTGGCTACTTTTGGATGAAAATTTTTATTTATACGTATTTAAGTATGCTCTTTAAGAATATGTTGTTAGATTTAATAAATCTATTTAAGGAAAAGCGTAAAAAAATAAAGATTACATTTGAAGCGAATTTTTTCTACTTTATTAATCAATATCTCTTTAAATACATGGTATTTTTTAATAAAAATTTGCACACTGTTTTTTTAATGTTCTTTAACATAACTAAATTTAAAAAAAGAAAAAAAAAAAAATTTCAAGCGAATTTTTTTTTTTACAAAGGGCCTTAAAAACAATATAATTTAATAATAAAAGTAAAAACAAAAAAATTATTTTGAAACTAGAGAAATCGCTGAATAATTTGGAAAAAAAAATTATTTGATTTGGACAATTATTTCCCCTTGAAAAAAATTCTTGATTTCATTCAAAAAGTGCATAAAATTCACTGTTGAGATTTGGTCAACTTTGAGGACCTAGAACTCGGCAATGGCTGAGTTGTTTTGAAAAAGAAATACAGTTTTGAAACCAGCAAACATTCTAGTTTGTAGGGCTGGACGGTAAACCGGTTTACCGGTAAAAACCGGTAAAAATTTTTTACCGAAAACGCGGTAACGAACCTCTAATTCGGTAAAAACCGGTTTTTTTTCGAAAGTCGGTAAAAACCTATTTTTTCGGACGGTAAAAAATTTTGGTTCCGCGAGAAAAAAATGTTCCGCGGCGGCAAACTTTGGTTCCGCGACGGCAAATTCCGGTTCCGCGGGCGGCAAAAAAATTGGCGTCTCTAAAAAAAGGTAAAATATTTTTCGGGCAGGGAAAAATTTTGGTTCCGCGGAAAAAATGTTCCGCGGCGGCAAACTTTGGTTCCGCGACGGCAAATTTCTGTTCCGCGGGCGGCAAAAAATTGGCGTCTCTAAAAAAAAGGTAAAATATTTTTTCGGACGGGGAAAATTTTGGTTCCGCGGGAAAAAATGTTCCGCGGCGGCAAACTTTGGTTCCGCGGGCGGTAAAAAATTTTTACCGACTTTCGAGAAAAAACCGGTTTTTTTTTCATTATCGAGGACGGTAATGAAAATCCATTACCGTCCAGCCCTACTAGTTTGTTACCCTAGAACGTTTTTCAATTAGGTTGACTTTCGTTTTTTTTTCGCGTGGCCACTTTTGAAGCGAAAGGAACCACTGTGCATCGTTGCTATTAATCTAGGTTTAGTTTATTAAATAAAAAAACAACAACACGAAAACATGTTTCGGTCAATATTTTTACCTTCAATTAGGTATATGTATTTCATTTAAGAAATTAACATTAAATAAATATAATTGTAAAGATTAATTGAAGAGTTGTAAATCCAAAATTTGAAAGTTATAATTATCCCATATGAGTAGCATGGTCACTTCAATATTTTTCTAAATTATTGATAAAATTATATTAGTCCAGGAAAGCAAAAACATAATAATAATAATATTTTAATTAACGTTTGTATGCATAATAGATTTTGAAGTTTGTTATGTAACTAGCTAACCAACTTTTATAATCCTTTGGTTGGTTGGTTTGTGTCGTGTACATATATCCATATAATATATAAAATTTTCTTAATTTTTTCCCCTTCCTTCCTTCATTCATTCATTCATTCATTTGAAATTTACATTTAAATTGTCAAACTCTCTCTTTCTCTCTCTTTCATGGACGAGCAGCAAATTTCCCTTAGCAGCACTGGAATATTAATTTTCCACCAAAAACTTTATTCTGGGATTACACATTATGTTTTTGAATAAACCTTGTGTGCGTATGTATATATAAAATATATATATTATATCAAATGCTTAAGCAGCAAGGCAGCCATTTAAAACGTAATAAAATTAGAAGGGTGGGGGTAGGCAAATATTTATGGCTCTTCTAACTTTATTATACCTCCATTCAATGTGTGGGTCGTTCGTTATGGCCTGGCAGATTTTCTCAAAGATTCATATTGAATTTATTATGTTATTATGTATACACATGGTTAGTGAGTGGGAGATAAAAAAAAATATTCACTTTGTGAATAGCTAAAAGGCATTTAGTGACCAGCAAATTATCTATCATTTTCCTGTTAGGGAGTTTCTTTGAAAAAAAAATCCTGATTTATTTGTTGTTTAAATACTAAGCAGTGGCATATCCAGGACGGGGCGGCAAAATCAGGGGGGGGGGGCGGCACGGAGGAGAAAAAAAAAGAATATTTAAAAAATCCCCGTAAATATGCATAGTGGTAAAATCGAATAAACCAAATAATACTACATACTACAACAATAATACTTTTATTTGATTTACAGTTTAATTTTTAATAAACCGGCCAGTCAAGTAGCCTAATTATCAATTGACCAATTCATAGGTACAGTGAGAGACAATATTAAGTCCCATGTGTTTTCTACTTGTGATTATTTCATTCTTTTAAAAAAAATTTTATATATTTTTTAATGGAAATTTTCATGGTTCAATCCTAAAAAATTTCCAATAAAGATTTTCATTTTCTTTTATAAGAACAACCCGACTAGAAATTTTAATGTGAGACCTATTGGGGCCTCATTGGGTTGCCCATTAGGGACGTACATTGGGATGTCACGCAAAAACCAATCTGGCCCTAATTGGGCAATCCCACTTTGGCCCCGATGAGGAAGTCCCAAAGAGGTCCCAAAGAGGCACCCCATCCCCTAGCCTCATAGGGAAATCCCTATGTGGCCCCATAAAGATCCCTCAGGGATGTCACGCAAAAGCCAATCTGGCCCTAATTGGGCAATCCCACTTGGGCCCCGATGAGGAAGTCCCAAAGAGGTCCCAAAGAGGCACCCCATCCCCTAGCCTCATAGGGAAATCCCTATGTGGCCCCATAAAGATCCCTCAGGGATGTCACGCAAAAGCCAATCTGGCCCTAATTGGGCAATCCCACTTGGGCCCCGATGAGGAAGTCCCAAAGAGGTCCCAAAGAGGCACCCCATCCCCTAGCCTCATAGGGAAATCCCTATGTGGCCCCATAAAGATCCCTCAGGGATGTCACGCAAAAGCCAATCTGGCCCTGATTGGGCAATTCCACTTGTGCCCCGATGAGGAAATCCCAAAGAGGTCCCAAAGAGGCATCCCAACCCCTAGCCTCATAGGGAAATCCCTATGTGGCCCCATAAAGATCCCTCAGGGTTGTCACGCAAAGGCCAATCTGGCCCTAATTGGGCAATCCCACTTGTGCCCTGATGAGGAAGTCCCAAAGAGGTCCCAAAGAGGCATCCCAACCCCTAGCCTCATAGGGAAATCCATAAGTGGCCCGTCCTTCAGTTGTCATTTTTATAAAGTTGATCCTTAAATAAATAAAAATAAATAAATACATTGCCTGAAAATGATTTAGCATATGATGATTAGGAAATTCAAGATGAAGAAAGTGAATTAATTTCTATTTCGCTTCAATTAAATTCTATAAATCAAATAATATTTGTTTTGATATCAATTTTCTTTAATTTGAGAATAAGATTACATATCTTTAAAATTTTTTTAAAAATTCCATTTTCTCTTTGTGTCGATTTCAATATTTCTTGAGATTCGTTACTAAAATTGTTTAAAAAGATATGGATGTAAAAATAAGTTTATATCTCTAAAATAAATCACATTAATTTTTTTTACCTTGGCTATATATCTATAGTATTACCATCAGCTATCACATGTGGGAAAATATTTTTCCTTTCGCAAAAAATTTCTTTTAGTTCTCTGGAAATGTGAAAAATAAATTAATTAATTTTATAAATTTATAATCTTTTTTTTAATTTATCTATTTACCTTTCAAAAGGACATTTAATAAATAAAGTTGATATTATGTTCCTTGTATTCATTTATCAAAATTAAAGAGGCTTCTTCAGGCCAATGCGTTCTTACGTCTAAAATTTCTAATGAATATAATTGAAAGAATTAAATAGATTAAAAGATTACATAAATAAAAAAAAAATTAAAATTAAAATTAAAATAGCAGCAAACGATCACAAGCTTTTTTTTCGATATTAATTATGTTTCCAAGGAGATTGAGAGAAAATGGCGACAGTTTGAAAGGTGGTAATCTACTAAAGCTTTGGCGCTGTGATCGCACTGCACAATTCCATTGGGTCGGAGGCATGCCGAATAGTGAATTCTAGGGCTGGACGGTAAACCGGTTTACCGGTAAAAACCGGTAAAAATTTTTTACCGAAAACGCGGTAACGAACCTCTAATTCGGTAAAAACCGTTTTTTTTTTCGAAAGTCGGTAAAAACTTATTTTTTCGGACGGTAAAAAATTTTTGTTCCGCGAAAAAAAAATGTGCCGCGGCGACAAATTTCTGTGCCGCGGGCGGCAGAAAAAATTGGCGTCTCTAAAAAAAGGTAAAATATTTTTTCGGACGGGGAAAAATTTTGTTTCCGCGAAAAAAAAATGTGCCGCGGCGACAAATTTCTGTGCCGCGGCGGCCAACTTTGGTTCCGCGGCGGCAAATTTCTGTTCCGCGGACGGTAAAAAATTTTTACCGACTTTCGAGAAAAACCGGTTTTTTTTTCATTATCGAGGTCGGTAATGAAAATCCATTACCGTCCAGCCCTAGTGAATTCCCTATAAGGGCCCAATTATAACCCAATCGGGAAATTCTCAGGAAAAATAAAATAACTTATAATCACTTTCGCGCAATTGGGTTCTGGGTAGAAAAATATGCAGAAAAGTCCAAGCTTGAAACGAACAGAAAGAAGGGCAAAATGTGTAAATTATACTGCAATGACAAGCGAAACGAACAAACCTAATTTCTAATTTTTTAAATATTAAGTGATGCGTTATATGTAAGAAATGACATCTATTGAGCCTCGCGATTCCAATTCTCATCATCTACGCATGCGCGAACACTGGATTTTATTTATTCCAAATTATATATATAGAGATAAGATAGATACTACAGCAAATATTTTGTATAAGTTTTTATTTTAATGTTGGGATTTCCCATTTAGGTCCCACACAGAACCCAATTGGGAGAAACTGACTATAAGTTATTATATTTTTCCTGGGAATTTCCCGATTGGGTTCTAATTGGGCCCTTATAGGGATTTCCCTATTGGGCTTGTCTCCTTGGGACCCCATGAGGTCCAGATGTATACGCTGGGTGATTCCAAAGTAATTTATAGACGTGAAATTTTTATTTTTATATTGGGATTTCCCGTTTAGGTCCCACACAGAACCCAATTGGGAGAAACTGACTATAAGTTATTATATTTTTCCTGGGGATTTCCCGATTGGGTTCTAATTGGGCCCTTATAGGGATTTCCCTATTGGGCTTGCCTCCTTGGGACCCCATGAGGTCCAGATGTATACGCTGGGTGATTCCAAAGTGATTTCTAGACGTGAAATTTTTATTTTTATATTGGGATTTCCCATTTAGGTCCCACACAGAACCCAATTGGGAGAAACTGACTATAAGTTATTTTTTTTTTTCCTGGGGATTTCCCGATTGGGTTCTAATTGGGCCCTTATAGGGATTTCCCTATTGGGCATGCCTCCTTGGGACCCTATGAGGTCCAGATGTATACTCTGGGCGTTCCCAAAGCAATTTCTAGTCGGGTATTCCGTTGGGAATAAATTCGAAATTAAATAACTATTAAAAGACTCACTTCATTTATCAACCTTAAATAAAATACTTTCAAGTATTTTTTGTATTTATTTATTTATTAGGAATACATTCGAAGTGAAAAAAAATTTAAAAAGACTTATTTAATTAATCCCCACCCGCTTTATCCTATATATTTTTTTTTAGTTGAGGGATGTTTAAGGAAGGGTGAGGTGGGTATGTCAGCTGGAATATGTAGAAAATCAGTGAAAAAATTGTGAAAAAATCGATCATTTTTAATGTTTTTTTTTTGCATTTTTAGCGACAAAATCCTCTTCACATCCCCCCCTTGGATCCAAATGTTAATGTTTTTAAACATTTCACTTCTCTAGACCAGTGGTTCCCAACCGGTATGCCCCGGCACCCAAGGGTGCCGCGAGAATGCCTAAGGGGTGCCGCGAGATATTTAGATAAATAAAAAAAATTAATAAAGATACGGAAAAAATTTTTTGCTAAAAAAAAGCTAAAATGATTTTTACTTTTTACGGGAGGGGAAAAAATTTTCAGCAGGGAGGGTGCCCCTAGTGTGTAATGTTATTACCAACGCCCCTTTGGGGTGCCGTGGACTTAAAAAGGTTGGGAAACACTGCTCTAGACCTTCTGAAGAAATGTTAAGGCTAAAATATTCCTTTTCATCCCCCCAAATTTTATTAATGGCCCTATAATTAACGAAAAGGGGAGGAAATAAGTAGGGGGCTCCCTAATAATTCGTTAAATACGATCCAGGTAGTTATTGAATATTGGAGAAGACAGTTATTTAATATTAATATTTGAAAATATTTTGACACTTAGAACGTCCTTCTTTTAAACCGGTAACCCTGGTAGGAATTGCCAATGCTGACAATTGGCCGAACCTTGGGCCAGTTGTCATTTGCCGAGCCTTGAGTAGTGACCATTGGGCCAAGCCTGGTCCGAGGCTTGGTCCATTCGTCTTCCCATGGCTCGGTTTAATACTATTGGGCCAAGCCTGGTCCGAGGCTTGATCCAAGGCTTGGCCCAATGTTATTATATTATTAAACCGAGCCTTGAGAAGACGATTGGACCAAGCCTGGTCCGAGGCTTGGCCCAATGTCACTACCCAAGGCTCGGTTTAATAATATAATACCATTGGGCCAAGCCTCGGTCCAGGCTTGGTCCAATCGTCTTCCCAAGGCTCGGTTTAATAATATAATACCATTGGGCCAAGCCTTGGATCAAGCCTCGGACCAGGCTTGGCCCAATAGTATTAAACCGAGCCTTGGGAAGACGAATGGACCAAGCCCGGACCGAGGCTTGGCCCAATGGTAATATATTATTAAACCGAGCCTTGGGTAGTGACAATTGGGCCAAGCCTCGGACCAGGCTTGGCCCAATGCTTAATTGACCCATCATGTAATTAAAAAAAAAAAAAAAAATTAAATTAAATCAAGTACTATTAATTGAAAAAAACAGTAATATATATTTTAAATCTGGTGATTGTTTGATAAAGTTTATTTAGCTAAAATAAAAGGCAAATCAAATAGCTTAAAAGAGAGTAATATCAATATAACAACTGTGTACGAGAGCGTAAAGGCAGTGAACAAATGAAGAACAAAACCAAAAATCTCTCGAGAAACAACTTTTTTTCCTCGAGGCTTGGATCGACCATCCATTTTTTGTTTTCCAAGGCTTGGGCCAACCTTGGTTTTTTTGATTCTCGAGGCTTGGGCCAACCTTGGTTTTTTTGATTCCCAAGGCTGGGTACATTGTTATCATTCCAAGGCTTGGACCAAGCCTCGCCCAATGGTTAGACAAGGCTTGCCCCAAGCCTCGCCCAATGCTCGGCACGATTGGTCCAAGCCTGGTCCGAGGCTTGGCCCAATTGTGTATTCCTACCAGGGAAGGTATCAATATATAATCACATAAAATGGTTTTATAATATTAATAGCCCGAAAGGGTAGCCTATAGCTTAAATATTTTTTTTAATATCCACTTGAGTCAAGCAATCAATAAAAGTGAATTATTTTAATAAAAAATTAGAATTTAATTAAAAATAAAATAAAATCCGAGTTTTTTTTTTAACAAATAATAAAAATTATAAAACTTACCAAGAATGTTGATAGGCTCCGGAACCTTAACGAAGGCCTAGAACAAAAGAAAATTATTTTTAGTCATTTTTTATTAAATAATTATTTAAATAACTATCTAATAATAATAATTTCATATCCTAAGGTTTGTTTAAAAATGTCTCCAGAACTTATTTAAAATAATCTACAGGTTGAAGAATGTCGAATTAAAATTACAAAATCTCTAAATATGTATTTAATGATAAATACAAACAAAATAGTACCTATTTTGAGAATTTGCAATTTTAATTTAAACACCACTGACATTATCTAAATCAACGGTTCCCAATCTTTTTTGATGTGCGGCCCACTTTTTCCGTAAAAAAAACATACTGGGTGCGTGTATGTGTAAGTAAAATAGGTTGGTACAAAATTACTTTAAAAAAATGATATTATTACATTTACTTTGTATCAAGAACAAAAAGCAATCTTAAAAACTAGGTTTGAAAAAAGTCAATGCTTTTTGAACTTGTTTTATGCCTAAAAAGCGTCAATATTTGGGTGAAAACTGAATAGTTTTAGCCTTAAATCGCATAAACCTTCAGTTTATCTCTGTATTTATTTTTCAAGAAAACTAAAGTTGAAAAAGCTCATTTATTTTTAAGTAGAGAGCGAAAAAAAAGTCTCTTATTTTCGGAAAAAAGTCGCCTTAAAAGTCAAATAATCTGTAAAAAGTCTGTTTTTGGCAAAAAAAAGTCTGTTAAATATAAATATAATAAATATAATATAAATATAAATAAACATAATAAATATAAAATAAATATAATAATAAATATAAATATAATTAAATATAATTTTATATAATTGAACTGAAAAATACGATTGACAAATAATAATATGAAATGAAAAAGAAATATGCTGAGGAACTTTGACAGAAGAAACAATTTAATCTATTCCTATTCGTTCTATTAATTATGTATTATTTGAGGTAATTTTAAGCAATAAAAGATTCTAAATAATAAATTTCTAGTTTTATTGAAATTTGAAATTAATTTAGTCCCTTGTGGACGAAAACAAAGGGAATTTTAGGAAAATCTTGAAAATTCTCAAAGTTCAAAGGCGATGGAAAACATATGACCTCTATGAATCAGGACCAGTTAATAAGCATATTATGATAAGAGAAAGTAAATTAATTGAAATTTTTTTAAATATCCACTGAGGAGCGTATTATAAATTATAAAATTGAGAAGCCATTCTACATTTAGAGGATGTTTTTGATGTGCGGATACGAGGTTGTAAAAAAGTGATACCCCTATTGTATATACAGAGAAATTTCTGGTTTGCTGGCGGCTCCATTGTTTTATCTCAATTATACAATTTAAAAAAAATCTCTATTTGAAGAGAGAATGTAATACAAATATCAATTAATGATGATTTAATTAACCCCTTACTTGGACCACCGATGATGACCTTCTGTCGCTCTCTCGAAATGTCTTCTTGACCCTTTATATAAACACTTGGATGAAGAGGAGGGAGGAATTTTGTTTATATAATTTCCCCGTTTGTTGTTTATCTTAAATTGTCTCCATCCCTCCTCTCCGCGTTTTGATTAATTAATTTAAAATTTTTCTGTTGTTGAAAATTAATCAAATAGATAGGACCCTCTCCCTCTTATTTGCTCAAGACTATCATAGCACTATCTAATTATCAATATTATTATCAAAACATTAGAAATTTAATTATAGAGAAATACCAATCAGATCAGGGAGAGTTTATTTTGTTTGCCTATTTAAATATCTATTTAATTATTAATTAATTTAGTGTGAGGAAGGGGGAGGATATTAAAAAAAAAAATAAATAAACAACAAAACTCTATCCAAAACTTTTTTTTTTTTTTTTTTTTTTTAAACATTCACACTTTTTCTCATTCACACTCACATTCAAACACACATTCACACAGTCTTTTCGGCAACTGAGGCCATTTAAGACTTTAGACGATAATCAGTATGTTTAATATATCAATTGGGGGGGTCCAGGCATTTTTATTTAAGTCATTTGGTATCCAAATGCCTTAAATAAAATTATCGGACTGCCTGGGGTCCGAACCCGAGACGTTCGGTATAGAAGGTAGGCACGCTACCAACTACTCCAAGCCCCTTGGGCTATCCAAAACTTAATGAGATTTAAAAAATTTGATGTGACTGACCGCACACTCTTTCGACAATCGAAAGTTGTGTGATGTGATGACAATTTGTAAATAAATATCAGAAGTTTAGAAGTCAAATTTTTGAACAAAGATCTTCTGACAATGTCAATATTGATAAAAGGTCAAGAGATCTGGGTTCGGTTCCCATGCAGTCGTCCAATGAATGTTTAATTAAATAATTTGGATATCTGATATATCGTTATTTTATTATATTTTAAGAGACTTTTAGTTTAGATATTATGTTTCCTTGTAAAGGGTATATAGTGACTTAGGTAGGTTATATAGTGTATGTTTGTTTTGAGTACTGTATTTATTTGTAAAATGTTTTTCATTCAGTGTACTTTATATAGCGTATATTTTTATAGACATCTATGTTTGATACTGTTTAATATTGGCATAAGCATTTTGTAATAATATTATATTGTATACAAGTCAGGGCCGAATTGCTAGCGCCAAAAGGCCGAGAATAAAGGAAAAAAAAAATATTATAGTATTGTTTGAAAGTTTACATGGCTCCAGGTAGTAGGCCCTACCGGTATTTACCGGCCGATTTCATTTAAAAGCTTATTTTTGAGTACCCAATATAAGTATCAAATTTTAACCTCGTAGCTCTTTTCCTAATTGTGATTTTTTTTAACAAAAACAGACCATTTGCAGGTAGCCTCAAAACGTGTATTTCCATTAAAACCCTGACTTCTCTCTAAATTACATATATGGGGAAGAGAAAGCAAAAATCAAAAATATTAAATAAAGTTTTCTCTATAAGGGGACGAATTTTTATTATTTTATTTCCAATATTTTTACTTTCTCTTACCTCTATATATATGTTAATATGTAGTATTGGATTCATGTATTCGATGTCGAGATTTTGATGGATATACACGTTTTGAGGTCCCCTGAATCCAAAAAAGTGGTTTTTGCGACCTGGTCTGTCTATCTGTGTGCTGTGAACAAAATATCTCAAGAACGAAAAGAGCTAGGAGGTTGAAATTTTATATTTAAGTTAGACACCCCCGTGGGACGTGACACGAAGCTTTTGAACAAAATCGACCAAAGAGTACTAGTACTTTACTAATGCACTTTTTCAGTTTTTTTTTATTTTGATTAGAATTCAAAAATCAATTATTTTTTAGATGCTCTTTGAAATGTAAATTATTATTTTGCCATTGAAATCCTCTGAAGGCCACTTTCTTTACTCTTGTACTTTTATTTTTTTTAAACATTCACACTTTTTCTCATTCTCACTCACACTCACACACACATTCCCAAAGTCTTTCGGCAACTTAGGCCATTTAAGACTTTGACGATAACCGTTGTAATTAATATATATATTGTGGGTTCAGGCATTCTTGTACTTGATAGGAAAGATAGGAGAACAATTCGAATGTACCTTACTGTCGGAAACTAAATATATGTCGACACAAAAAATCCGCTGTCACACCAGATATTTTTTTAAATTGCCTTCCACTCAACAGAGTGTTATAAAATGCGGACCAGCGTAGGAGAGACACGTCTTAATTATTATCACTAATTTTCAAAATATTTGGGGATGGAAAGTTTAGGAAATCGCGCAGTCAAAATCCTATATTATTAGAAAGTTGCTATATATCCATTTATGTTTGTCTGTCTGTTAAAATGGAAAAAAAGAAAGGAATGAATGATTAACTCTTGATAACTCCCAAAATAAAAAAACATTTCTGACATGACCTTTTTTTTGAAATTTATTTTCTAATATTAATTATAAAAAAAAAAAAAAAAATTCGGACACGTGGAAGCATATATAGTGATGAGTGTTGAAATAGTCACTTAAGTGAAATTATTATCCACTAATCAAACTATAAATGGAAGGAAATAAAAAACTTTTTTGGCGAAAATTTCAAGACAAAAATTGATAGATTACAAAATTTCAAAATAATAAAAATGGTTATTTAAATAAGATATATATAAGGGGATATCATTATGATTAAAATTAAAGGGTGAGCTTCAATCTAAAAATTCAGATCATTTAAAATTCCTTTTAGTAATCGGTAAAGGTATATAAAAAAAAATTTATATTTATGGTCCAACAGAGACCACAAGTTTTTAAGTAATTATCAAGGGTGACCACAAAACGTGAAGAGAGAAAGCAAAACTAATCACAATATTATTAAAATAAATATAGGAAGATATTAAGTGACCTCTTTAAAATATCTAAATTGACTGCTATATAAAATTTCTCAATCTGTTTTCATAGGAAAGAGAAATATAATTTGATATATTACACACGGAGGAGGATAAAGGAGGTAATTACCCCCCCCCCCCTCGAAAATATTTTAAATTTTATTTTGAATATAAAATTTTAAAAATTAATAATTAAAAATTTGATTTGTATATAAATTCTGGTAAACAAGTACATAATAGACCTTTAAATTACCGAAAAAAAAGAAAATTTTGAATGCGAGCAGCCACACCAGTTTACCCCCCGCCCCAAACCGAGAAACTCCGCCCTTGATATTTCAGCGGTGTAGTAATTCAAAAATTATAGCCGATGTTTAGAGGGGATGAACTGAGCCTCCCACATCTACTCCAATAGTAGGCCTATATAAGCGTTTAAACTCTTGTTGCAGAGGTAAAATTCTTGCTTCTTAATTTAAGGATTTCCCTTCGTATTTATAAAGTTCTTAAATAAACACAGAAACTAAATGGTCTCAGATGCCGAGAAAGACTTAAAAAAATCTGATCAAATAAATACAAAAAATTTGTAGAATAAAAGGAATTTTTTAGTTCTTATTCCTACTCCAAGCTCTTCTATTCATGCAATTTTTTCTCTAATTTAAGATATATAAGGCTTAATTTTAAAGTAATTGAATTGCCTTTGATCTATGACTTAGAAGTAGACTATTAACTTCTGGTGCCAAAGGTCTTGGGTTTGCATCCCGTCTCATGCGATAAATCAAAAAAATCAAGTGAAATAAATAAGCGCGGGGCCTCAGATGCCGAAAAAGACTTTAAAAATAAAAATCTGGTGTGAATGGTCGAACAGCACGCAACTTTCTCTTACCTCCGGTAATCGAAAGTTGTGTTCTGTGCATGTCACACCAGATTTTTGTGTCGACATATATCTAATTCTCGACAGTACGGTACATTCAAATTTCAAGATGTAAAATTTATAAGTAGGGAAAATATTGTTACCATGGCAACAATTTTTCCTATCCTTCCAATGAAGTACAAAAGTAAAGTGGTCTTCAGAAGATTTCAATGGCAAAATGAGAGTATACCGGTACATTTTAAAGAGCATCTAAAAAATAATTGATTTTTGAATTTTAATCAAAATCGTTGGAGCGAATTTTGAAAAAATCAAAAAAAACCTGGGGTTGCCTAACATAAATATGAAATTTCAACCTCCTAGCCCAATTCCTTCATGCTTTAAAATGAACACACACAGACAGACCATGTCGCGAAAACCACTTTTTTGGACACGGGGACTCAAAACGTGTATATCCATCAAAATCTCGACATCGAATTTTTGACATGAATCCAATACTTTCTCTCTCTATATACTATATAAGTAAAAAAATTAATTGAATTGGCCGGTTCGTTCAAACCCCTCCCCCCTTTTATTATTTTTGTTTTGGCTTTCACGCCATAACAATATAAATACAAAATACCCCCCCTCCCGAATAAACTTTTTGAATGATTTTCTTTTTGTTTTTTTATTTGAGCCACCTGCTAATAGTCGTGGATTAACATCATATTAAATTTTTGTTATAAAAAAGATTAAATTAACACACGCAAACAACATACTTTGTGCTATCATTTAGAGAAAAGAACGTAGGCCTATATTATTATCATATTATCCCTTTAAGTAGTTTTATATTAGAATAAAAAAGATTTATTTCTAATACAACTTTATTAAAAACGACAAATTTTTCATTCTAGCAATTCCATAAAACTATTATATTTAATGATACCTATACACATGAATATATCTAAAATAGTTTAAGCAAATTGACTATTATTATACGTTTTAACCTAGAAATGTCAAAAGAAGAAGACACAATTTGAAAATAAGTTTTCTTGAAGAAAACTAAATTTCTTAAAGTTGTAATAATAATAAAAAAAATCATGAATCATCCCCTAAATTAACCTGGAATGAGATTTGACAAGATAAATTAACTTTGGCATTATTATTAGAATAAGATAGAGTTAGGAGATCCTAGGCGACTAACATAAGACGACATAAGTCGATAAATTATATATAGCCTATTTCAAATGAATAAGTCCGTATTTATTCAAATAAACTGCCAAATCCCTAAGGTTAGCGAACCATCACAGCGGGCTAACATTTCGGGTTGCGTACTTTATAAAGCAGGCGTATTGCTTTATTTTCCAATCAAGTCATTTACCATCTAAATTTATTTTTACTTTTTGATCGATTCCCAATATGGATTACGGTAGAGGTTATTAACGGGTATGCAATTTAGTAAAGGTTTAAAATTAACGTAGACGTTAAGCGATTTGGCTTATTAAGTTGCCCCAAATTTTTTTTTTTTTTTAATAATACATTTTTTTAGGGATTTACCACCTTTATTTAATTATTTTTACCGTTAGATTTTGAGCATCGATTCCCAGCCTGGGACACGCGAAAGGATGCAAAGAGAGGACTCAGCGGCCTAACTAGCCTTTGATGGCGGGGGGGGGGGGGACAAATCTCAACCGGGGCGCCGTTTTTTGTTCGAGCTTTTTTTTTTTAGTAGGCTATACGAATCTCATTTGACCTTTTGGGAAAAAAAGCTGGAAAGCAGAAGCTCCTTAGCTTCAGGGGCGTATACAAGGGAGGGGGCCCGGGTCCTCCCCGAAATTTTTCAAATGCATATACATATATAGGGATATAGAGACAATAATGGGTCTCGCCCCCTCCCCCAAATGTTTGCTCGGCCCCGCAGCAAAATTTTGGTTCCGCAAAAGAGGGAATGTTCCGCGGGCGGCAAAAATTTTGCGTCTCTAAAAAAAAGGTAAAATATATTTACGGACGGGAAAAAATCCTTTTTGAGATCAGCCCCCCCCCCCCCCGAAAAAATTTCTATATACGCCCCTGCTTGGCTTCTTACATTTGTCAACAACTTTAGCCTCTCGATCAAGGGATGGGGCAGGGGATATGTTAAGTATAGATATAATTTTACTAGAAGTAAAGTTTATCTTTAAATAAAATGATTTGTGCTATGTACAATATAAGAAAAGCCATTTTTTTTCTTAATAGTCGCCTTAGTATTCCCTATTTATTATATAATTAAAATAATTTTTTTTAGTTGGGTGGCCAACCCCATGACCTCTAGACCCACCTGTCAAAGATATATTCACTCTAGACGAGTAGGGACGTTTTTATTATTAGTTAGTTAAATATATATTTTTTTTTATCTACTTTTTATTGTATGTTTAATTAATTTAATTAAAATTTATTTATTTATTACTTCTAAAACTATGAATATAAAATAATTCATAAAAAAGAATTAATAAATAAATCAACTATTTATTTAAAACAAAAAGGAATAATAAAATATATTAAAAAATTAAATATTTAAATATAATCTAAAATTTAATAACGAAGTTAAATCAATAAATGCATAAATAAATATTTTATTTAAATAAGCTATTACTAGTGAGAAATGCTAATTCTTTTTTTTTACTTTCTTTATTACTAAAAAATAAAATTTCTTATCAAAATTTAAGAAAAAAAATAAATAAATAAATAAACCGTAAAAATGTCAACTTAATTTAAAACGGAAATTAATGAAAAAAAAAAAAATAATAAAATAAAATAAATAATTTTAAAAATTCACTCGTAATTTCTATTATTTAATAGCACTAAGGTAATAACTTAAAATTTTTCTTGTTTTTGTTTGCGTTTTGCATAAAATATTACACGCACATATTTAACAAATTGATCTTTTTTTTCTGTGTGTGTTTTGCACAGAAAGCAAATTAAAAAAAAAAAATATATTGACCATGAATAAGAAAAAAAAAAAAAAAAAAATCGTGAAAAGAAAAGTAAAATATTTGCAAGAAAAATCACGCAAGGAGATAATCAAATAATGGGAGTAAGAGAGAACTCGTTGAGCTCTCAGAATTATAATAATAACTCTGACATTAAATATGATATTTAATCGATAAGAAAGGGTGGAGAATTTTTTTAAAGGGATGAATTAATGAAATAGAAGACCCTAAAGGAGAAATAACGTTTCAGCATTAGGTAAAGGCTATATTAACAGGGGCGTTTGCCCCCCCCCCCAAGATTTTGAAAAAAAAGATAACTGGTCGCACAGCATACGAACTTCTCTCCGAATATGAAATACATGGAAAAAGTCTAATCCTTTAGATTTCTAAGTAATCGTGTTCGCAAACACCCACAATCCATTTGGACCTAAACTATTAATCGTTGGCTCTAGTTGAAACATATTCGCACATTTACAGTCTTTTCGACAACTTAGGCCATTTAAGACTTTAAAATATACTCGTTATTTGTAACCTCGACCCTTGGTATACAAGGCAGGCGCGCTACCAACTACGCCAAGTCCGAGGGCTCACCTATTTTATAAAATAATATAAAAACAAAAATTTTTAATGCTAAAAAATATAAATTTATATAAAGATATATTTTTTATTTATTCTTATTTATAAAACTAGCAATCAATGAATGGACCCTATTACGCATTAGTGAGTCAAGCGCCAGCTACCGAGTTTTGAGAAAATTAACATTAAAGTTTTTTGTTTTCATTGGATTATATATAATTTTTTTTTGTTAATTGTTCAAGTAAAATTAAATATAAATTTTTTTAGGACATATTTCATAAAAAATACTATTAATTATAGCATTTGAAACAATATTCCGTGCTTAACTCAATTTTTAATTTTTTTTTGGCGCTTGACACACTAATGCATAACAGGGTCCAAATAAGAATGCCTGGACCCCAATAGATATATTTACAAATAATTAGTATCGTTTAAAGTCTTAAATGGCCTAAGATGCCGAAAAGTCTGTCTGTATGGTGTGTGAATGTGATGTGAATGGTAATAAAGTGTGTTTTAAATAAAAAAAAAGACTACTTCGCACCTCCCTAGAGAGGCGCGCCTCCCAGTTTGGAAAACGCTGGTTTAGTTGATGGCCACAAATGCATTAAAAAACCGAGTTTATATGCAGTTATCGTGTGCGCACCTGCATTGATCTTAATTGCATTTATGTTCATCGACTAAACTATCGATCGACTAAAATTCGACCGTGTGCGCCTTTAAGTTTCAATGATTTATTAAAAACCTTTGACGCTCATGTAAGAAATCACGTCTGAAGATGACACAAGAGTGTAAAAGTTTTAAAAATGTTAAATTTTAATTAATTATTGAAACTTATGATCTATTGATAGTATCAAGAAAAGGATGCAGGAGCAGAGACTGGCAGTCAAATCTTTTTTTCTAAATATTTTAATGGGCCGGCCTTTCGGTCTCGATAGAGGCCATCTTCAGGGCCCAATAAGTGTCAAGGAAATATATATAATTTGCATTAGGTAGCTATGTTTAGGCCTAATTCAAAGATCTCTCAACTGATTAGCATCAATACACATAGCTGCCTAATGCAAATTATACCAGGTATATATTTCCTTGACACTTATTGGGCCCTGTAGATGGTCTCTATCGAGACCGAAACGCCGGCCCCATAAAATATTTCAAGAAAAAATTTGGCTGCCAGTCTCTTAATTTTGCATAAATAATTCAAAAAATTAATTAAGCCCAGAGAGGACGAGAATTATCAAAATTTCGACGTAGAATTTTTTAACGATTATATATGTTGTAGGGTCTATACGAGAAAGTAAAAAGAAAAGTGAATGTTGAAGCACTGATTAAGAAAGAGGTCGTCACAAGCATTGAATATGGGATTGATAGCCTATTTCAAAAATTAAATATCAATGAAAGAAGCCCACCGAAAGCGGACAGTGCAGCTAGTTATTTTTCATTAATGGTTATTAAATGTGTAGTCCGAAAGAAGCCCACCGAAAGCGGGCAGAGCAGCTAGTTATTTTTCACTAATAGTTATTGAATGTAAAGTCCCTATTTGAAAAACCAAATATCAATGAAAGGAGCCCACCGAAAGCGGGCGGTGTAGCTAGTTATTTAATGTGGAAAACCCAAATATCAATTAAAGGAGCCCACCAAAAGCGGGCCGTATAGCTAGTTTTTTTTTACTAGTTTGTCTCATTGAGAGGCTATATTTTGAATTTTATTTAGATCTTATAAAAAAAATTTAAGCTATTATTGAGTTGGAAACCCGTGAATTGGATCCGCCAGTGCATATAAATGTATTGATTATCCTCTCTATTAATTAATTAAAAATATGGAAATAAATATCTAACTAAGGGAGCTCAACGAGGTCGAAATTTGCCTAATTAGGTGCTCACGAGTGACGCAGCTAGTTAAGCTTCAATGGGGAAAAAAAATATGAAAAACAAGTGACTCAATTGCAAGACAAAAGATAAAGAATATTCCTAAGCCTTGGCGAATCAGCCTATACTCATATTTGTAATCTACAGTATATGGCTATGCCACGTGGACCTATCTATTAACACATCCAACAAACTTGTCCTGACTTGCATATGAGGCTTGCAAGAGAATCAGGCAGATAGAGAGGCAAATCAATTAAGCCTACTCTATGCACTTCTATTATTTGTCTTTAAATATTTTATCAAATTAATAAAATAAATTACCAAGAAACAAGCTTCGAACCACCTTTATATATAAATATTTGTTATATTCACACACTGACTCATTTGAATACGTTTTTTTATAAAATCACGTTTTTTTTTTTGATTATATATAATAAATAATAATTTTTGTGGCGGCATTTATATTTCTAATATTTAAAATAATAAACCAAGTATTAATGAACAAGGAGAAATGAAATTTACCTCAAAAGTCGTTGAAGTTTAGAAGAAACGCGAATTTTTTGCAGGAGCCCTACTGAGGCACGTCTTCCCCACGCGTCGCCATGTTCCAAATGAGGCTTAACACGATTAACACAGAAGGTGCTTCACCTATCACTGCCCCCACTCGACTGAAGCTCTTTGAATTTCCTATTAAATATAAAGGATAGAATTCTCATTGACTTAGCATGTAGACTCGAATTCAAGCTGCCCTATGAGGATAGACAGCCAATGGCGTGGCACCTTCAGGCTAGAGAGTGGGGGAGAGGTGGGATGGGGATGGAATCCTCCTATACTAATAGATTTCTGGCAAATATCCAAATTATTTCAATTAGAAAGAATATGAATTATTAGAAAATAAATTCATATAGGAATTTTAAGTAAAACCTTGTGACTGATCGACATTTACATTTTATTTCGTAAATTTGGATTTATTTACAATAGAAATATGAGAAATGGCTTGTACCATTGTATTTACTTTCTCTTACCTCTATATGATGTTAATATTCATGTCAAAAATTCGAGGTCGAGATTTTGATGGATATACACATTCTGAGGTCCCCTGAATACAAAAAGGTAAAAAACTGGTGTGACTGGTCGCACAGCACACAACTTTCTCTTACCTTCGGTAAATCGAAAATTGTGTTCTGTGCTTGTCACACCAGATTTTTTGTGTCGACATATATTTAGTTTACCGTCGATATATTAGAATTCAAGATGTAAATTTTTTTTTTTTTTTAAACACTCACAAATTTTACTCATTCACTCTCAAATTCACACACACATTCACAGTCTTTTCGGCAACTTAGGCCATTTAAGACTTTTACGATATCCGTTATAGAGATTAATATACATATATGGGGTCAAGGCATTCTTATTTAAGCCATTTGGTATCCAATTGGCTTAAATAAAATCATCGGACTGCCTGGAGTCCGAACCTGCGACGTTTGGTATACGAGGTTAGCACGCTAACCTCTACACCAAGCCTCGAGGGCAAGATGTAAAATTTATAAGATTGGGAAAATATTTATATTTTGTTAACATGGCAACCA
Organism: Euborellia annulipes; assembly: GCA_023213315.1. NCBI lineage: Eukaryota > Metazoa > Arthropoda > Insecta > Dermaptera > Anisolabididae > Euborellia > Euborellia annulipes. Next base: position 53,735 of record JAKCPI010012786.1, on the reverse strand, counting down.
TTTCTCCTATCTTTCCTATGAAATACAAGAGTAAAGTGGTTTTCAGAATATTTCAATGGCAAAATAGGAATATACATTTTAAAGAGAATCTAAAAAATAATTCATTTTTGAATTGTAATAAAAGTCGTTGGAGCGATAGTACTCGTTGGCCGAATTTGTTCAAAAGGTAGGAGAAATGGTTGCGATGGTAACCGAATTTAAATCTTTTTTCTTTTTATTAGATTAAAAATCAATTAGCCCTCGGGGCATGGCGTAGAGGTTAGCGTGCTAACCTCATATACCAAACGTCGCGGGTTCGGACCCCAGGCAGTCCGATGATTTTATTTAAGCCAATTGGATACCAAATGGCTTAAATAAGAATGCCTGGACCCCAATATATATAATTTAATAATAACGGATATCGTAAATGTCTTAAATGGCCTAAGTTGCCGAAAAACATGTGAATGTGTGTGTGAATGTGAGGGTGAATGAGAAAAAAGTGTGAATGTTTTTTGAAAAAAAAAAAAAAAAAAAAAAAAAATCAATTATTATTTAAATGCCCATTTTTTTTTTTTTTTTTTTTTTTTAAACATTCACACTTTTTTCTCATTCACACTCCCACTCACACACACATTCATACAGTTTTTTCGGCAACTTAGGCCATTTAAGACTTTGACGATAACCGTTGTAGAGAATATATCTATTGTGGGTTCAGGCATTTCTATTTAAGCCATCTGTAATGCCCATTTATTTTTATTTTATTTCTGTCTTTAATTGTTTCGGAGAAAACATATCTCTCTCCCTCTCTCTCTCTTGAATATGCGGGTGGATGGTCTGGTTGAACGACTTGAGATAGTTGAGCAGGAAAATATCAACTTGAAGACTCGACTTGAAAAATGTGAGGAAAAATTAAACAATTGTGAGCAACAGTCCCTGATCGCTACCAACACTATTGAGATTCATGGAATACCAATCAAGGCAAATGAAAATCCTGAACAGCTTGTGGTGGATGTGGCAAAAGCGCTAAATGTCGACATTTCGCTTTCTGATATTAACTCTGCTTGGCGTCCAAGGACTGTATCGGATAATTCACGGCCACCTGTGATCATTACTCGGTTAACTAGTAGGCGAACTAAGGAGGCTATACTACGAGCAAGAAGATCTAGGAGAGACACTTTCACGACGAGGCAACTGGGGTGGAGCGAGAACGCCGTTACCGCCATCTTCGTGAACGAGCGCCTCACTCAGGCCAACAGAGCAATCTACAATGAGGCCAAGAAGCTCAAACAAGCAAAGAAGGTGTCTTTTCTGTGGGTCAGAGAGGGACGTGTGCTTGTGAGAAAGGCCGAGGGGCAGCCTCCAATTCTCCTCAGAACACTCCAGGAGACACAAAATTTTTCCTAGTTAAATTGAGCTTCTGGTTTTTCAGGTTAATCTACCATATCTTAACCCCGAACAAAATAATATTATTACTAGTATCACTTACAACGAAAGCAATAATCTTTGGTAGCAATGCCTTCATAAAAAAATTAATCAATGTGCCCCCTGTTGTTTTGGATGGAGATGTGTTGGAGTATTCCAACTCAGTCAGGAATCTGGGTGTACGATTTGATTCTGTTCTGAGTTGGAAGGATCAGGTTTTGGACATTTCTAGGAAGGCCTATAGTAGTTTATACAGATTCAAAAAAAGTAAAGAGTGTCTTCCATTGAGCATTAGAAAGCTAGTAGTAAATTCCTTAATACTCCCCCCACTTCGATTATTGTTGCTTGGTGTACGGTGGGATGTCGGGCGAGCAGAGCGTGGCACTTGACAAGGTCTTCAATTCTTGTATAAGATTCATTTACGATGTACCGATTGACCAACACATAACGCCTTATTATAATAAGCTAGGTTGGCTTAAGATAAATAAAAGAAGAGATTATTTCATGGGGTGTTATGTGTTTGGGATATTGAAGAACAGGGAGCCGGTATACCTATACGAAAATTTTAAATTTGCTGTTAGAGGCGAAGGAATGGGCTCTAGGGCGTGTCCCCTCGATTTGAGGATGCCAGTCCACCGAACAGCAACATATGATGCCTCTTTTTTAGTGGCATCTGTGAGACTGTGGAACCGAATACCAGAGGAAATTAGGTCAATGAGAACTTTGGGCTCCTTTAAGGAGAGATATTTTAATTATCTGCTGAATGAGCAGAAACGTCTATGAAAATGACCGACGGGGAGGATTGCGTTGGTAGTGAGAAGAGAAGCACTACAAATTTTATATTTAAAATTGTAATTTTTATCGTGCTCCAGAAGACAAAATGTCTCAGAGCATTTTAATAAATTTCTTTCTTTCTTTCTTTCTTTCTCTCTCCCCTTTGGAACTTTTTACGCATTTAAAATTTTTTTTTCCAATTCTTATGAAATTTTGTATTTATTTAGGATTCTCTATTGTGTATAAAATGTCCAAATATGAGATTAAAATTTTGAAAAATAGTTTATTTCAAGCAGTCAACATTTAAAATGCAAGTTTGAAACTAAGGTGCTAGCTGAAACTAAATAATATTAAATACTAAATCTCGACACAAAAAATCTGGTGTGACCAGCACGGTGCACAACTTTCTCTTACCGAAGGGTAAGAGAAAGTTGTGTGCTGTGCTGGTCACACCAGATTTTTTTGTTCTAATCGATTTGCTACTATATTCTAATTGTTTTTTTATTCAATCAAATAATATAAATCAGTTCTTACTGCTGTTTTTGCTTATCTTTAATTGTACGGAAAATTGACCAATGCGAGTAAGTATGGATACTTTTCAATCGATACCGTCTTGGTATCGAGTAAAAGTATTGTTTCAGCCCTAAATACTAGTAACCTTTGGCTGTTGAAAAAATTGCTCTCACTGGAATCTGAGAGTTTAGATCAAGGAGCAAAGCTTCAGTCTATGAGACGAGGGCAAAATAAATTTAATCTCAAACAAAAGAATATGAGTAGTAAAAAAATTCAGCACCGCTATTGGTAAAGAGGTTTTGAAAAAAGAATTTATGACGATCACTACACTTTCTCATCTAATTTTATCTGATGGATAGGAAGATTAGAATTCAAATTAAGCCATAACAGTTTCCTTCACCCCGAAGGTGAATAAAATAATAAAATATTCATATTCATAGTAATAAATAATTAATAGAGAAAAGAGAGAAGGGGTAAACACTTTTCTTTTTAATTTCTTTATATCCCTGAGGGGACATCTCAAGAGATAGAAATAGAACGAGAGAGAATCCTCTCTTTCTCTCTCCGTCTATATGTCAAATGCTGAGCCGATTAATTAATCCCAAGTGATTGGCATCTCATCTTCTTCGCAGTCTGAAAAATCCCTCGATTTAATCAATCAAAATGAAAAAAGAAATTGTGCCCCTCTCATTGATTAAAGACAAGGCCACTCCTAGAAATAGAATCGGATTAAATATTATAACACGAAATAACAGAGAAAGAATCTATCACTTGATACTCTATAAATAGCAGGTGATTGATTAAAATATTAAGCTATCGTTAAATTAATATTAATAGAAAAAGTTTCATCTATTTTTGTCCTGGGGTTCCACAAATAAAGAGCAAGGAATATTATTAAATTTTTCTTGTTCGTTTTAACAGATTATTATGAAGAGCCTAATTATTTTCAATATCATGAGTGAGCATGATTATTAGAAAGCGAAAAAAATCTCATCTTGGGAAAAAAAGTCGCCTAAAAAGACTAGCTAGATGGACGGTAAAAATGTTGACAATATTTCTGAAAGACATCACTATCAATTATATGGGTATGCAAAATAAGAGAAAGTAAAAAAATGAAATAGAGACATAACTATATGAGGAGACAGGGTCTTTAGAATTTAATTAAAAAAATAAATAAATAAAAAAAAAAATCTCTACATCGAATTTGTGACATGAATCGAATACTTTCTCTCTATATATTTCATATATAGGGTAAGAGAAAGTAATAAAATAAGTAATTTTTAATAAAGTGGCAGAGTATATCAGATTTTATTTTATTATTAATTTATAAAAAAAAAAAATTATAAAAAATAAAACTCAAATGAATTAAATTTTTGCTGCAAGATTTATAGGCCTATAAGTAAAATAAAACATCTGGTGTGATTGGTCGCACAGCACACAACTTTCTCTTACCTTTGGTAATCGAAAGTTGTGTTCTGTGCTTTTCACACCAGATTTTTTGTGTCGACATATATTTAGTTTCCGCCGATATATTAGAATTTAAGATGTCAAATGTATAAGTATGGGAAAATATTTATATTTTGTTACCATGGCAACCTTTCTCCTTTCTTTCCTATGAAGTACAAGAGTAAAGTGGTCTTAAGAAGATTTCAATGGCAAAATGAGAATATATATTTTAAAGAAAATCTAAAAAATAATTTTTTCTTTACTTGAATTTTAATCAAAATTATTGGTGCTAATTAGGAACCGACCGAATATTCGGTTTCGGTTACGGTTTCGGCCAGTTTCGGCCAAAAATCATGGTTTCGGCCGTAGTTTCGGTTTCGGCCAAAAAGTAGCCGAACCTTTCGGCCGGCCGAAACCAGAGTCTGAAAAAATGGGATGAGACTCGCATGCAAAAAAAAAAAAAGGTCAAATAATTTGCACTTGAGGGAGAAAAAATTTTAGTCTCCCTAAAAAAAGGTAAAATGATTTTCACGGGAGGGAAAAAAAAAAATTCAAAAAAATAAAAAAGGTAAAATGAAAAAAAAATTTTATAGGAAATACAAGTTTCGGTTTCGGTTACGGTTTAGGCCGAAACTAAGGTTGAGGCCGAATATTCGGTTTCGGTTTCGATTTCGGCTGAAAATCTTGTTTCGGTCGGACCCTAGTGCTAATTTTGAGAAAATCGAAAAAAAACTGAAAAACTACCTCAGTAAAATACTAGTACTTTTTGCCCGATTTTGATTAAAAGCTTACGTTCACGCCCTAGGGGAATGTCTAACTCAAATATAAAATTCCAACCTCCTAGCTCAATTTCTTCATGATTTAAATTGGATACAGAAACACAGTCAGACAGACGGACAGACAAACCATGTCGCGAAAACCACTTTTTTGGACTCAGGAGACTTCAAAACGTGTATATCCATCAAAATCTCGGCATCGCATTTTTGACATGAATCCAATACTTCCTCTATCTATATATTAACATATATAAAGGTAAGAGAAAGTAAAAATTAATTTTAACGCGAATACACCTTTTAAGAGCTGCCTGTGTTCACAAAAAACTTAAAATGTTTCTACTAATCCAGTTGCAAAACATTTTAATAAAATCAATCAGTACTTAGTAGAATTACCCATCTTCAAGTTTGCCGACCCATGCTCTATTATAATAATTCTATTCTTAGAGGAATTATAATAGTTATTTTTTTCTTTTCTCTCGTTGTTTAGGATCATCACATGATGGATGAGTTTCTATCAGAGCTCTGATTCAATCATATCACATACAAAACACATTAATATAAGAGAGATGGGAAGGGATGGGAGAGGCGGCTTAGGAGCCAATCAGCGAGTTGATTAAGACAAATCGACTTGGATTAGAATACCAACAACATGGAGCGATGAGACAAGTACTAATACTATTACTCTCCCTTTGAAATCGGTCCAGTCAAGGTCAATGGCCGATCTGAGTATGTAAATAATAATCATATAATTATTAATTAATTACCAATTGGATAATAACAAAACTATTGTTTATGTTAATGAGTGGATTGTTTTGAAACTTGAGTGTGATGGTCCTATTCAGAAAAGTAATCATTTTTTATTTATAACCAGTCATAAAAAATGTATGGTTCCTTTAGCAGAAATGGATTGGGAAAATATTTTTTATGTCCTAGGGCTTGGTGTAGTTGGTAGCGTGCCTGCCTACTATGTCGAAGGTCGCGGGTTTGGATCCCTGGCAGTCCGATGATTTTATTTAAGGTGCGCGTCTCGGGGTGCTAATTTTGGGACTTTCCAGCGGCCACAATTTTGAAGCTATCGACCTCAAATTTTTTTTTAAATTAAAGCTATTTAAAATATCTACAACTTATAGAAGCCCTTTTTTTGATTTTCAAAAAAAAAAAAATTTTTTTAGATTAATCGCATTAAATAAAAGATATTTAAAAAAAGGAGCTCTATAAGTTGTAGATAATTAAATTAGTAATCATTGTGTTAAAGAATAATTAATTTTTTGCCTTTAATTAATTAGCTGGAAAGTCTAGAATGAAATGGATCAAGTTGCGTGTATTCTAATGGAGGAACACTAACGCCATCTGGTGCCGCCTCGAGTCAATCGTGTTTTAACGGTTTTCCGAGACGCGGACCTTAAGGTAGCGCGCCCACGGGGCGTGGTGTAGAGGTTAGCGTGCTAACCTCATATACCAAACGTCGCGGGTTCGGACCCCAGGGGCAGTCCGATGATTTTATTTAAGACATCTGGATACCAGATGGCTTAAATAAAAATGCCTGGACCCTAATATATATAAATTCATAAATAACGGTTATCGTAAATGTCTTATATGGCCTGAGCTGCCGAAAAGACAGTGTGAATGTGTGTGTGAGTGTGAGTGTGAATGAGAAAAAAGTGTGAATGTTTTTTCTAAAAAAAAAAAAAATTTAAGGTAGCGTACAAGTATTACGTAATATATATATAGAGAGAAAGTATTGGTTTCATGTCAAAAATTCGATGTCGAGATTTTGATGGATCTTCACGTTTTGAGGTCCCCTGAATCCAAAAAAGTGGTTTTCGCGACATGGTCTGTCTGTGTGTGTGTGGGGGGGGGGGGGTGTGTGTGTGTCTGTGATCAAATTTTATCATGAAGGAATTGAGCTATGAGGCTGAAATTTTATATATAAGTTAAACACCCCCCTGGGACCGGACAAATAAGCTTTTAATCAAAATCGGCCAAAGAGTACTAGTACTTTACTGATGCACTTTTTCAGTTTTTTTCGATTTTCTCAAAATTCGCTCCAACGATTTTTATTAAAATTCAAAAATCAATTATTTTTTAGATGCTCTTTCAAATGTATATTCTCGTTTTGCCCTCAAAACTTGTTTGAAGACCACTTTACTCTTGCACTCCATAGAAAAGATAGGAGAAATGGTTGCCATGGTAACAAAATATAAATATTTTCCCATACTTATAAATTTTACATCTGAATTCAAATATTCCCTACTGCCGGAAACTAAATACATGTCGACACAAAAAATCTGGTGTGACAAGCACAGTACACAACTTTCGATTACCGAAGGTAAGAGAAAGTTGTGTGCTGTGCGACAGTCACACCAGATTTTTAGCATTAAAAAAGTTTATTTTTATATTATTTTACAAAATGGGAGGGGGGGGAGGCGTCATATGATTAAATATTTATCAAGGGAGGCGTTGTAACATAAAATTTGGAAACCACTGATGTATATAATAATAATATTATAAAATCTTTATATTATTTCTCTTCTTTCATATTTTTTTCGAAATTTAACTTTAATTGAAAGATATTTCACGCCCTCGCATCTCTTTTCAAAGAATATAAAGTGTGTGTATTGATAAGAGACGGGGAGGTTATCATTAGAAAGGTATCAAAAAAATAGTTTTCTCCCTCTTTGTGTGAATGTATAAATGAAAAACGTAAAAAAAAAAAAAAAAATAAGAGATAAGAGAGAAAAAAGCATTTTTTTTATTTCTTTAAATAAACAACATTTGTTGTTGTTGTTGTTGTAATCATCAACATAAATCAAAAGCCAAATAATATATAATTATATAGGGTGCCTAAAACGTTGTTAAAATGTATTTTTATTGTTATTTTAACTGATAAGAATAATTGTTATTTTTTGTATAATATTTACGGGCTCCTTTGATTGAGGTTAACTTTTTGATATCTTTATGAATTTTTCAGATAAAATTATTTAATAAGAGGTTTATGATTTGAAGAAAACTTTTAATTTGCCTCTAGTTAAAGGGTGTTTATTATAATTATTGGCTATGTAGAGAGTTCGTTTTTTTTAACCTTGATTTTGTTCGAAAAAAATTTGGCGACTCGCCCCCTCTCATAGACGATTTTTAATTTAGAGTTTTGGTAATATCAATTTTGGAATTGTAGCTACATTAACTGAATGATTAATTGTGTTATCGGTTTATCTCTTTTTGGTTGGAGTCGGAGTAAAAAAGATTTTCAATTCTCTAAACTTTATGGTTGTTTCTCTCACCGATAGGGTGGTGCACTGCTAGAGTGGATACTTTTGGCTGTTACAGGTAATTCAAGAGAAGAAATAAACCATCTAAGATCAGATATCAAAGCTGCTAAAATGTAATAAATGACATTTCAACAGTGCCCTGATGATGAGAACGAAAAGGACTAGAAATTTTGGAATTTATATTCTGTAGCTGCTTCTCAGTTTTTTATTCATTTTTTTTTTTTTTTTTAAATATTTATAGGGAATCCTTTGCCTGTTCTTTATGAACGTTCCATATTTAAGTGTTCCTTTATTAAATAAATAAAATATTCATTAATATTTATAAGAACAATTCTCAGTTTAATTACCAAATAAAACCATCATGAATGAGTTTATATGAAAATGAAAATGGGGATGTGTCAATAAATCACCATGTTTATCAATTCCTTTCCCCCTCTTCCCTATACCTCTGGGATTCGAACCCATAACCTTTTCCGTTGAAAGGCCACTCAGCTACGGGATTTATATTTATAGTGGATTTATACCCCGAAAGAGAGAGAAGAGGGGGTTTTATGGATTATACCATATTTGCCAAGTGTAATAACCAAGAAGAATATTTTATTTCCTTAAAAAAAATCTCTGATTTTATTGTTGTTATAAATAAAATTAAACAACGAAGTTACAGAACTTTCTCGGAATTTAATATTCAAAAGAGGCTGCCCCTCCCTCTCCTCGACCAAGATTTTTTAATTATTGACATTATATGGAAAGTAAAGGAATGAAGGTTCAGATCCCAGGCAGTTCGATGAAAATTTATTTAAATTTAAAGTGGTAACCGTTGGCTCTAGTTGAAACTTTATGATTTAATCAGAGAATTAAATTCAAGTAAGAAAACAATATTTTTTCTTTCAATAATTTATTTAAACACTTGATACATGTTTATATAAGTAAATAAATTATTGAAACAAAAAATCTTTTGTTTTCTTACTTAAATTTAATTCTCTGATTACAAAAAAAAAAAAAAAAAAAATTTATTTAAATGATTTGGAGACAAAAATTAATATAAAACCGAAAGGCTAAAAAAAAACTTTTTTTGGAGCATTGAAATTTAGAACTATTCCAGGATAGATAGATACCCCTGATTCCAAAAGTACAGTACCATCAGTTTACCTCTTTATATAGATAAAATTAAATTTTAATAGAAAATGTGGCTTTTATTTTGAATTTTCTAGATTCTTTTAAAGCCAAATTCCTAAAAAATATGTAATTAGTTGAAATACTTAAAAATATAAAGTTTCACCTCAATCGGAGGGTTAGTAGCGCAAAACAAAAGTTTAAAAAAAATCGAATTTTTTCCAGTTTTTTTTTACTTTCTCTTACCTATATATGTTAATATACATATATAAAATTGTAGAGAGAAAGTATTGGATTCATGTCAAATCGAATATATACGTTTTGAGGTCCCCAGGATCCAAAAAAGTGGTTTCCGCGACATGGTCTGTCTGTCTGTGTGTCTGTCTGCTGGGTTCAATTTAAAGCATGAAGGAATTGAGCTAGGAGGTTGAAATTTTATATTTAAGTTAAGCACCCACATGAGGCGTGAAAATAAGCTTTTAATCAGAATCGGCCAAAGAGTACTAGTACTTTACTGATGCACTTTTTCAGTTTTTTTCGATTTTCTCAAAATTCGCTCCAACGATTTTGATTAAAATCCAAAAATCAATTACGTATTTTTTAGATTCTCTTTAAAATGTATATTCTCATTTTGTCATTGAAATCGTCTGAAGACCACTTTACTCTTGTACTCCATAGAAAAGATAAAAGAAATGGTTGCCATAGTACAACATATAATTATTTTCCCATACTTATAAATTTTACATCTTGAAATTCGAATGTACCGTACTGTGTGGAAACTAAATATATGTCGACTCAAAAAATCTGGTGTGACAAGCACAGAACCCAACTTTCGATTACCGAAGGTAAGAGAAAGTTGTGTGCTGTGCGCCAGTCACACCAGATTTTTTCATTGAGAATTTCTTTCGATTTTTTTAGATTACACAACGAGAACATTTATCTTGACATTAAAATATTTAAAGAGCGAAATACGCTTTTGAATGATTTTTTTTTTTTTTTTAAAGAGGTATTTCGTAAATTAATAAAGTATCTTGTATTGAGAGAAAATAAAATGAAGACTCCTACTATCCGGCCTAAGTGCCTAGAAGCAATTAAAAGAGATTTTTTTTTTTCGTTTTTCTTAATTATCAAAGAATATTGATGATTTTAATGAAAATAATATTTTTTTTTCTGATTGGATTTCCAATTATTTTCCTCCACTTCTCTCTCGTTTTCTCTTTCCTTAAGGAAATATTAATTTGCGCCAAAAATATCCTTCAAGCTTACTTAATTTGTTTTTTATGATTCATCATTGGAAGGTCGTTTTGTGTAAGAAAAGTCAGAGAGAGAGAAAGGTGCTTGAGATCTAACAACCCTCTTGAAAAATTCTCTCCTTTTAAATGTGAGATTTCTTGGATTCATTTTTTATTATTATAAGGATCATGTAAAATTCTGAATAGAAGAAGAAAATTCTTTTGATTATCGTTTTGAAATAAAACTGATGTGGCTCTCAGAGAATAAATTAAGCTTAAGAAGTGAATGCCTGTTTTTGAATTCGGATTTCTTAAAAAGTTAGGAAAATATTTTAATCATTGTTCTAGCTAGTAAAATTCCGGGATTTGTTTAGAACAATGTAAGCCAGACAATTCAATTATTACGAAAAATCTGGTATGACTGGTCGCACAGCACTCTTACCCTTCGGCAAGAGAAAGTTGTGTACTGTCCTTTTCACACCATATTTTTTCTTGTCGACATAATTTAGTTACCAATATTTATATTTTATTATATATTATATATAAATAAATAAAATATATTTAGTTACCAAAGTTACAAACTTAATCATGCGATTCATATATGGCGCTGTGAGCTACGAATGCTTCCACATCAGTAAAGTGTACTTCAAACGATTTCTACAAAAAATCTCATTGATATATTTTTTAAAGAGCATCAATAAAATAGTTGATTTATGAAATTTAATCACAATCGTTGCACCGAATTTTGAGAAAATCGTAAAAAACTGAAAAAGTACATCAGTAAAGTACTAGTACTTTTTGGATGATTTTGAGTCAAAAGCTTATTTTCATCTTTTGAGGGAGTGTCTAACTCAAATATAAAATTTCAACCTCCTAGCTCTTTTCGTTCCTGAGCTATTTTGTTCACAGACAGACCAATTTGCGGGACCCACTTTTTTGGACTCAGGGGACCTCAAAACGTGTATATCCATCAAAATCTCGACATCAAATTTTTGACATGATCGCAATACTTTCTCTTTACAGGCTATATTTCATATATAGAATAAGACTTAATGAACACCAATTGAGCAAAACGTTTTCGGACAAAACGTTTTGTCCAAGAGCAAAACGTTTTGCTCGATGCCAACACACATTGATTGAGCAAAAACGTTTTCGAACAAAATGTTGTCCAAGAGCAAAAACGTTTTGCTCGATGCCAACGCACACCGATCGAGCAAAACGTTTAATGGTAAAACATTTTGTTCAATGAATCATGTCCACGTTTTTGCTCATTGGTGTGCGTTCAGCCTAAGAGAAAGTAAAAAGGCCTCTAATAACAATTATTTACGCATTTTATTTCTATTCTTTTTAACCTTTTTCGAATAATTAGGCAATCAGTTGCTTTTTTTTTACTTTTTGTTTATAAATGATTTGTTTTTAAGGTTGATTTTATTATTATTATTTTTTTTTTTTTTTTTTGTAAACTGTGAGTGAAGAGTCTTCTTGACACTCAGACACCTCGTTATAAATTTCTCCTCGGTCGCACTAAACGCCTTCACCCATCCCCTTTTACTTTTGCTGCTGCTCCCTTAAAGGCCCTTAAAAAAAGAAGGGACCTCTGCTCTTTGCTATTTCGTCAGCCATTAACGCCTGGATAATTGATTGACGGAGAAATCGTGCTTGTTATAAGCAAAAATCACAACAATGATGAAGAAATCGAATAAAAATTCTATGGAAAAAAATCCACTTTTGTTAGAGAGTTTTAATTAAATGGTAAGCAATCATAAATTTGTATAAAATAGAATAAAAAATTAGATACAAAAGAAAATTTAATTTTCTAATCTCAATTTCAATCTAAAGATGGAGTATTTGAATAAGAATAATAGCTAATATTAATAAATAAGAAAGTATATATAATATTTAAGATATTATACATATCGCGTACGTGAGCCGCGAAATTTATACAATTAAATATTTACTAAATTCAAGGGCACACTGAGCGCAAATCGGTGGATCCGTGGTTCGACTCCCGGCGGCACACCCTTATTTTTTCGGATATATGAATTTAGTAAATATTTAATAGCTACTATTGTTTGATTTTTACTTTTTATTATCAATATATTGACGACAGCTCTAGAGCTCTGAGGATGTTCTTGACCATGATTAAGAAAAAATAATGTTAGATGCTATTATTTATTCTTCACTTTTATATCGAAAACAGGGCGTTTATCTAAAGGAATAAATTTTCAGTTGTATCTAAAAGAAGCTCTTTATAAGGAGGGGTGAGTGAGTGCGAGATGATAGAGTAGAGTAAGTACTTGAGTCTCCCTCGGGATCCTCGTTAGGACACTTTCCTTTCCTTTCTGAATCAGCACTTGGACTTCGAAGCCACTCGAAACTTCTGATGTGACCAACACAACACTCCCTGAATGCGAGAGAGGATGAGAACTGACCATCTCTCACTCTCTCTGGTTATGGAAATTGATTGATTGATTGATTAATAGACCAAAATGTCAGTAATAATTATTCTAAGCATACAAATAATCCGAGGGCTCAGTCATAGCTCAATGGATAATAGCATTGCGTAAGATTTGAGGGATTGTTTAGAGGTAAATGGATATCAAGGTAATAGTCAGAGCTTTAAATTTTGATCGGTGTTTCACTAGCTGGAAACGACATATCAGAAAATGGTTAACTAGATGCTTTTTTCTAGCTTATATTTATTTAATACAACTGGTCGATTTCGAAATTGAAATTGAAACTCAAAGAATGTTTGAACTGCTGGGATACATATATTTATTTAAATGCATAGTTCTAAAGTCAAAATTTTCTCACGAATCAAACCCCTTGAAAAAAAAAAAAATATTTTTATTAGACCTACAAATTTTATTTTCCTAATAGCTATTTCTTATTATTCAGTTTTTATTTTCTTTTACACACAGGCCTATATAATAATGTTAATATACATGTATACATAGAGAGCAAGTATTGGATTCATATCAACAATTCGATATCGAAATTTTGATGGAAATAAAATTTTTAAGTCCAAAAAAGTGGGTCCAAAAAATGGTCTGTTTGAGTGTGAACAAAATATAACAAGAACAAAAAGAGCTAAAAGGTTGAAATTTGATATTTGAGTTAATTAACCTCCTGGAAATTAATACCAAGCTGTTGAACAAAATCGGCTAAAAAATACTTTTTAAAATATTTCACTGATGTAATTTTTCAATTTTCTCAAAATTCGTCCTAATGATTTTGAGATCAATTATTTTTTAGGTCCTCTTTAAAATGTATATTCTCATTTTGCCCTCAAAATTGGTTGAAGCCCACTTTTCACTTGGAAAGATTGGAGAATTGGTCGCCAAACAAAATATAAATATTTTTCTATTTTAATAAATTTGACATTTTCTAATGTACCGTAGTGCGAGAAACTAAAAATATGCTCACACAAATATCCTGGTGTGACAAACACAAACTCAACTTTCAATTACGGAAGGTAAGAGAAAACTGCGTACTGTGCGATCAGTCACACCAGACTTTTACTTTCTCTTACCCTATATATGAAATATATAGAGAGAGAAAGTATTGTTTGAATTGTGTCAAAAGCGATATATCCTCTGATTTCGTTATTAGCACTTTTTCTGTAATGCCTATTAAATAAAATTTTTAAATGCCTATAAAACCTATTCTCGTAAAAAATAACCAACACTATAAAAAAAGCCTACAAATTATTTTCACCATTAATTTACTTTAGAGAGATGCGCGCCAGTGATTAAAATAATGAATTTCGAAACTAATAATTTATTATATAGCCTATCTATACAAAATTTATGTAATGACAAGCTTTAATTTATTTTAAAAAATTATATCAACCCAATTATGTATTAATTTGAAGATGACGTCATTAAATCTTAATTGTCGGGAAGATAGGGAAAAGAGAATGAGTGTTTCTTTAAAACGATTGAAAATTAATGGTTTAGGAAGAGGCTATATACTATACAAGTATGTATGTATAGGCCTAGATATATATAGAGAGAAGAGGGACTCTCTCTCTCTCTAGGCGTAGCACGTGACTTGAATCCAGCATCCCTTGCCATGTGTAAATTAATCACCTGCGCACGACTTTCTCCCCGGCTCTATTCCATACTTAAGGGTCAATCAATGGACTACAAATAACCAACGCAATGACCTGAGTACTAAATCACCAAAGCAATGAGAGAGAGAGAGAAGAGATGTAAACAAAAACAAAACATAACAAAATATAGTATTTGTATATATTGCCAAATTCAAGTGTCTTCAATAAAGAAACGACAAAAAGTTACTCAGATCCAGGTCTATTTTCTAAAAACAGGCGTTAAAAGTTAAAATAAACAAATGGGTGTTAAAAGGTAATGTAGAAACAATCAGCGTTAAAAAAATGCTTATTTCTAAACAAAGTTTTAACAGTGACGTTAACATGTTGCATTTATTTCAAAGCTATCAAAATCATAACCTTACTTTTTAGGTTAAGGGGGAACGGGAGCGAAGGTGTTACGCATGTTTTTCCCGATAAGATGGCGTTGTGTGTCATTAAAAGTATGCCCAAAAAATCAAGTAATTCAAAAATGTGCCAAGAGATGTCAGAATGGTAGCTAATAATATTTAATGCATTTGGTTGATTTTCATTGATCTTTTAGCAATAAATACTTTATAAATGTTATTATATATTATGTATCTTTTATAAAAGCATAAAAATACCGTATATAAATATAGGCCAGATATAGGCTAATACTATATCGGCTGTTAGATTAGCCTGCCATCTATTGCAAGAATGCTAAACTAATTTGGCAGGTTGCTTTTTAAATAAATATCTAAGTTTATTTTAAAAATTTCTTAATTAATATTTGATTAATAATAACAATAAATTCATTTTTAAATTTAAAAAAAATTAAAGATTATTGGAACTGATTGTTTTTTGTATTTGCTTGATAACAAAAAAATTAATTTCCTTAATTTTTTAAAAGTCATTAAAAAAATTATAGCTCGATGTCGCAATAATCTCTTAGGAATTTAATTCATTTAAAAAAAAACCGCATTGAAAAATTCCTTATAATAGTCTTGTTTTTTTAAAGTACGTTTAGACGTCGCTCCTGAACCATGTTTATTTTAAACACGACGTTAAAATATTAAAGTCACCCCCTAGACATGGCATTAATTTTTAACACTATTTACTAAATGTTAACGCTTTGGCTTTAAAGTTTTTGTTTACAGAATAGCTATTTGAGGCAAGGAAGTGATTTTGAATAGCATTTTTTAAGGCTGATTGTTTTTACATTACTTTTTAACACCCATTTGTTTATTTTAAATTTTAACGCCTGTTTTTAGAAAATAGACCTGATCATGTGTTTCAAGGTCCTAATAAAAAGCAATTAATCCTTTTTGATATATCAAAATAAATGTCAACACCTATAGGTGTTGACATTTATAAAATTCTAAAAAATTTACGTTCCGCATGGACGATACAGATTTTTTCGTGTTTTATCAATTTTAAGTCTCGTTACATAACAGCATGTATATTCGTCATATTCAAAGCAAGCGATCCATTACATTGGTTATCGGTTTTCTTGAAGACATCAATGAGATTTGAGGCGCTATAGGGTTCAAACCCTTCATGGGACCTGATCAAATGACATCAGTAAAATGTTATTTCTTTTATATAAATAAACCAAATGTTGTTCAAAATATTTTATCTCTGAAGATGAGATATGGAATTTTATAAAATCGATCTAAAAACTACATGGACGATGTTATGCATGAAAGAACCAAGCTCCATTAACCTAAATCTGTGATAAAGGGCATTTCATTTGGATAATTGTAAACAAAACCAATGGCAATGGCTTTTTTTGTTTTATACAAAAAAAGTGCAGAGAGTAATAATGTTGTGATTTAAATAAAAAGGTATATCTTCTTATTAAAATACTTCTTTTAAATGAGGTTCGGTAAAAGTTAAATGTGCTTTGAATGACATGAAATCATTACGATGTTTCTTATAATTATCTCGGAATTTGTCACCCATTTATAAATTAGCATATATTTAATTTAAAAACGAATTAGAATTGTAAACATTTCAATTCTTACTCACCAATGAAGGAGTTCAGGAATTAAAACCGACCAGCGCTCGTACCACGACTAAGTTGTTGTAATTCTCTCGTATTACTGAAGATAGAGCAAAACTGAAGAGGTTTGAAGCCGTTCTGAACCTGTTGAAACCAGAATTAAAACAGGTTTTATTAGATAATTTCAGAAAGAAAGCATTTAAAAATATTTTCTATAGATACGTACGACTTATAGCTCGTAGTTCAAAGGGGGGGAAAAGGAGAAGAAAATCAAAACAACTAGCTGCAGATTTTCTTCATCTTTTCACCTATCCTAATATTTTCTTTTTTTTAATAATTAAAAATCTAGTGTGACTGGTCGATGGGCACACAACTTTCTATTACACAAGAGAAAGTTGTATACTCTGCTTATCACACCAGATTTTTTGTGTTGAGATATATTTAGTTTCCGACAGTACGGTATTCAAGATGTAAAATTTATAAACAAATATTAATATTTTGTTACCATGGCAACAATTTCTGCTATCTTTCTTATGACGTACACAAGAGTGAAGAGGTCTTCAAAAGATTTCAAGGTCAAAATGAGAATATACATTTTAAAGAGCATCTAAAAAATAAATGATTTTTGAATTTTAAAAGTGAAAAAGTACATCAGTAAAGTACAAGTAGTAGTAGAGTCTTTTTGGCCGATTTTGTTTAAAAGCTTATTTTCACGCTCCAAGGGGGCCCTAAGTTAAATATAAAATTTCAACCTCCTAGCTCAATTCCTTTATGCTTTAAATTTAACATACACACAGAGACAGTGACATAAAACAATGTTGCGAAAACCACTTTTTTGGACTCAGGGGCCCTCAAAACGTGTAGGCCAAAATCTCGACATCGAATTTTTGACATGAATCCAATACTTTCTCACTCTATATATTAACATATGTAGAGGTAAGAGAAAGTAATAATTAATTAATTAATATATTCAACCGATATTCGGATCAATGGTTAAAAAATTTCAAAATTTTCATACTAACAATCCCTCTCTTAGTGGCTAAAATAAATACTCAGATATCAAAAGGCCATAACACACACACGTAACAATATTTATAAATTGTAAATTGGCGAAAAAAAAAAACAATTAGCATTTAATTAAAAACATAACTCTATGAAATTGAAAATTATTACCTTTAAAGTTGATAATAAATAACCAGAAAATGGTTACAGAGGGAGAGTGAAATAGGCGAAAGGGGCGGGAATAAAATCAATAAATTTAGATGCCATTGGTGTGTGTGTGGGCATTGTGAAAAATGATACCTGAAGAGAGTATGAAAAATTTATATGTATATATTATTGCTCTCTTTTAGGGGGGAGGGGAAAAATAGAATTGGGGTAAAAATCAAATGAATCTTAAAGGGGACTAGGGAGAGTCACGTGGCTGATTTCTGATTATTATGAATAATACTAAAACAAAAAGGTTTCTTTAAAAAGTCATTTGCTATAAAATTCCTATCCAATATTACGTAAAAAAAAAAGAAACTAATCAGGTGAGATAAAAATTTTTCTCTCTTTTTTTTTAATTTCCCTATTAACCTTGAATAAAAAAAAGATTAGCTTTGAAACATAAAATTTCTCTAAAAAAATAAATAAATAAATTTAATAGTTTTAAAAAAATGTTAATTTAATTAAGTAATAAATAAATAACTAAAAGTTTATCTTTTATATAATCAAAAGATTTAAATATGAATATAAATTTTTTTTTTTTTTTAAGTAAATAAATTAGGCCGCTACTTTTAATAAACCAATTTGGAAATAAAACCCCATACTCGTTAATGTTTTAGCCGGTTTTTTAATAGATAGATCTATATAATTCAGAGATATCCAATCTACGCTTCTTGGGCCAGATTTCTTTCATTCAACCCAATGAAAAAAAAAAATTAGATCCTCGACGATTGTTCAAAAATGACTAAATAGCAATTCAAAAATTTTAATGTCAATTTAAACAATGTTTTATGAAATATACGTATCAAATGAAAGAAAAAAATTATCTTTGTTTAAATCTAAACTCATATTGTTTTGTGATTGGTTCATATTGTTGTACAAGGGTATTATTGTATTTATATTGTTTTGGTTATATAAATTTTGTAAAAATATATTTTGTTACGACCTTTAGCTCAATGGCGGTATGCCAAAGGGGCAGATATAAAAAAAAATCTAAACTCATCATTATTATAAGAAGATTTGGGAAAGCAAAGAATTTTGCTCTCTATAAATGTGCAAAATGTCATTTCAAAATTCCAACGGTAAGTTGGTCAAACAGCGGAACAGCAGAGAGATAAATATAGAATTATTAAAAAAATAAAAAATCATTATTTTGGCCTTTATTTGTAAAAACCTATACAAAAAACTTTATCCTGGAAAAAAACTTCTGAATGATTTAATTTGTTTAAGATCAAGAAGCCAAATAATAATAAATTTCCTCCTCTAATCTGACTCTAATGGAAATTCCGATTAAGAAATCAAAAATTTGGGATGTTTATTTGAGAGTAGGCTAGACAAGGAAGAAAGAGAAAAAAAAACTATTTAGAGGACAACAGGTGAAAGTTAGAACGAGAGAGAGAGAGGAGTTAATATATCTATCTTCTACTATAGAAGAGATAGATAGGTTTATTTAATAGTAGAGGAGTGGAGTTGACGTTTTATATGCACCTCTGCTTGTGCACCTGGGAACTTCCTGTCTTCATCATTCGTTTATTCGCTTTCACTTAAAGAGATTTCATCGCTTTTAATGGAAATCTTTCTCTTAATAGAGGATTGATTAGCAACAAATTAAAAAATAATAAAAAGTTGCTTCATTTTTTTAGGATTATAACGCAATATCTATATTCGGTTTTTTCTTTTGATATCAAATAAAGTCCTTTATAAATCAGAATTACATCACTAGCGATGGAAAGGAATTAGGGTTAAAATCCTAAGGAGGAATATAAATTTAAAAAATCTGGTGTGACTGGTCGCACTTACCTTTGGTTTGTAATGTGCTTGTCACACCAGATTTTTATGTTGACATGTGTTTAGTTTTCCACCGATTTATTAGAATTCAAGATATAAAATTTATAAACAAAGAAAATATTTATATTTTGTTACCATGGCAACCATTCTCCTATCTTTCTTATGAAGTATAAGAGTAAAGTGGTCTTCAAACAATTTTGAGAGAAAAATAAGAGAATCTAAATAATAATTGATTTTTGAATTTTAATCAAAATCGTTAGAGCGAATTTTGAGAAAATCGAAAAAAAGAAAACTAAAAAAGTGCATCTGTAAAGTACTAGTACTTTTTGGCCGATTTTGTTCAAAAGCTTCGTGTCACGTCCCAGAGGGGTACCTGAACTTAAATATAAAATTTTAACCTCATAGCTATTTTGGTTTTTGAGATATATTGTTCACAGACAGACCATGTCGCGAAAACCACTTTTTTGGATTCAGGGGACCTCAAAACGTGTATATCCATCAAAGTCTCGACATCGAATTTTTGGCATGAAACCAATACTTTCTCTCTATATATATTAACATACATAGATAGAGGTAAGAGAAAGTAAAAAATATATGACAATAGAATTGTCTTTATTCTCTAACATGCAAAAAATTTTGTCCCTGAAGGTAGGCAACCCAAATAACCACTAATGAATTTTTTTTTCTCTAGAAATTCGTTTATTAAATAATAAAGAAATTCTATTGAGTCACAAATGAGAGATGCACAGTAGAGAAAAATAAATTATAGTGTACATCTTTAGGACTATTGCTATTGATCATAAAAAAAAATATTTTGCTATTTCTCCGTTCGGGCTAGGATGTCGACCTCCTAAACAGGAGATCAGTGTTTGTATCATGAACGTGCTGAATTTTTTCAATAAATAAAAATATTTATTTAATATAAACAAATCATCCAATCAATCAAATATAAATTAAAATAAATATATGAACATAGAATTTTCTTTGTTCTTTAACATTTAGGCTATTTTTTACTGATTTTGTTTTAAAAGTAATATTTTTCCTTCAGTTTAATTAAAAAAAGATGATTTATTTATTTAAAAAATATGGGTTTGGTTGACTAAGCTCAACTCTAGAACACATCAGGCACTTGTGATGCTGATCGTATATAAAAAAAAAGATATAGGAAGCTATGATGTCGACCCTCTATTTAGGAGATTATTGTGCGAGGAATAAATAAAAATATTTATTTAATGTAAACAAATCCTGAATTGGAACTACAGTATTAGATGACACCACAGGTAACTCTACGAGAATAGACTGTTACTGTGCAAAATTTGTCCCAAAACATCACTAAAGAAAATTTATATTTTACTCAATGAATAGTGGAAAAGAGAGATAATAATATTCATTGTCATGTTGAATAAATAATTACTAAATAGACTTGCACTGAACCGTATCTCCTTTCTAACGTCTTCTTCTTTTGAATAATTAGACGGCCCCTCATTTTTGACAGAGAGGTGGCGGGGGAGAGGGGGGAAAGAGGGATGGGGGGGGGTAAGGGCTGCGTTTGTTGATTTCGATTAGAAGGAATCGTTCCGTTAAATTTTGAGATGGATAGTGTTGGCACGAGAAAGATTTATTTGCATGAGAAAAGAGATGTGAATGCATTGTCTTAAGGAGAAGAAGAAGGATCTTATCGTATCTAGTAATATATACTATATATATATATATATATATATATATATTTATATAGATATATTTAAATGGAAGATGAAAGAGAGAAATATTCGTTGCGATTTAACATCCACCGCGGATAATCAATCACCCTCTCCCCAATCCCAGCAGGGTTCTATCTACCATTTAATATATTTATCAAATTAAAATGAAGTTTTACTTGTCAAAATTTATTTAAAGGAAGGAATGAAAAAATGATGATAGGTATTCATTCATTCATTCATTGGATCCTCTACCGTTATTTTAGAAATATTGTTTTATGGCGTGAGTGAGAATAACATTACTCGATATTTTTTTTTATGTATAGGGACAGTGAGCGCCACAATTAAGCCCCCACCTGAGAGTAGAGCCTTAAGTAAATGGTATATAGTGAAATAATTTTAATGACCGAAAAGGTAAAATAAAATCATGTGTACCGGATTTTATTTTACCCTTTTCCGACATTAAAATTATTTCACGCCGGGGGGCCTGGCAACAGAGAAGAACAACAGTCACCACAATCTTTGCTGTTGAGTGATGCCAAGCGCGGCGAAAACTCAGGATTGGTGACCCCGAGCAATCACCGTGTTGAATGTCCCCCGGTAGCCATCAATAATGCATTTAACTATTTATATAATAAAGATATACCCCTAAATGGCCTCTGCAGTCGAAGAGGGTTAAAAAAAAAAAAAAAATTATTTCACCATATCCCATATACTTAAGTCTCTATTCCCAAGGGGGACTTAATTGTGGCGCTCACCGTACGAATTTATATAACTAGAAAATGATACCAAAGAAAATTTTATTTCTTGCATAGACTAAAATTCTGTAAATTTATAATCCAAATTCGGGATTATACCTATTGTTCAAATAATATTTTTTTAAGAATTTTCAATTTATCTATCCAATTTTTTTCTCCAATTTTTTTTCTAATAATTTTTCTTACGGTTATTAACGAGGCCCCCCCCCCCCCCAAAAAAAAAAAAAAAAAGCCAAAAAAAAAAAAAAATTAAATTATAAAAAAATAAGTTATTAAAAAAACTTAAAAACTATTAAAAAAATTGGTGCCGCCATTTAAAAATTGCCAAACCCCCATAAAATAATTTCCCAAATTAATAGAATAAAAAAATTCGAAAAAAAAAACTGAAAAAATACTTCAGTAAAGTACTAGTACTTGCTTGAAGTTGTGACTGTGATGTGAGACGTTTAGGCCTGAATTTATTTAGCCCCCTCCATATTATTTTGTATGAAGCAAATAAATTTTATTATTGACAAATCCTGGTTCAATCACATATGTGCTTTGCATTGTGTGTATAATTTCCAATAACTGAAGATGACCAAATAAATTCAGGCCGAAACGTCTTATTCTGGGAGTTTTATTGAATCTCCAGCATTCCATTTTGGTTTATATCTCCATGCCTCTATTGTAAATACTAGTACTTTTTAGCAGATTTTGTTTAAAAGGTTATTTTAACTGTCCGAGAAGGTATCTAACTTATACTGTAAGTAAAAAAAAAAAAAAAAAATATTTTTATTTCTTGTATATATGAATAATCATTTTTATTAAATCCAAAATGGAAGGAGGATGGCGTTATTTAATTAAATCCGAAACTGTCGACACTACTCTTGTTTCATTTTTTTTTTTTTTTTTTTTTAAACATTCACACTTTTTTCTCATTCACACACACATTCACACAGTCTTTTCGGCAACTGAGGCCATTTAAGACTTTTTACGATAATCAGTATGTTTAATATATCAATTGGGGGGTCCAGGCATTTTTATTTAAGTCATTTGGTATCCAAATGCCTTAAATAAAATTATCGGACTGCCTGGGATCCGAACCCGAGACGTTCGGTATAGAAGGTAGGCACGCTACCAACTACTCCAAGCCCCTTGGGCCTTGTTTCATTTCGTAGAGACCTATTTTCTGGCTGCCTGCGCCATCACCTATTGTTGAATATAAAATTTCAAGCTCAGAGCTCATTTCCTGCATGCCTTAAACCATCACACATGGCCATGTTGCGAAAACCACTTTTTTAACTCAGGGAACCTCAAAACATGTATTTCCATCAAAATCTCAACATTGAATTTTTGACTTGAATACTTTTTCTCTCTATAAAGGTTATATATTACATATATAGGTAAGAGAAAGTAAAAATATTTAATATCCCCATTCTCAAAAGTTTTGACCATACAATTTTTAAAGGGCACGAATAAAATAATGTCTTTTTTAGAAAGCCTATGCTTCGCTCTTTTCTCTCTCTCTCTCTGTGCTTACTCGCTAATCTGGTGGCACTTATTATTACATAAAAAAAAAATTATCTTTTATCTTTTTTTATTTAAAATTTAGGGCAATAGGTTAACGACTTTTTTTTCATAATTCCTTGTGTGTGAATTTCATAATTATCGTTATTTCGTTTGTTACGTCATGATGATTAGAAAAAAAAGAGGAAACAATAAATTTTTTATTAGGAGTACCATATTAAGAAAAAATTTTTTCTCTTATTTTTCGATTGTTCATGATTTTAAATGGAAGGTGAGTGAAAGAGAAGAAATTGCCAACTCAGCAAAATTGATTTTATTTATTATTATAAACAGGTATAATAATAAAAAAAGAATAGGGTCTCTATTAATTAGTAGGCTAATTGTTTTATTTTGACCTCAAGTGGGGCGAACAATTCAATTAATAAGTTTTTTTTTTAATAGAATCAATCAATTAGAAAATTTTATAACCACTGATGAAATTTATAGAGAAAAAATACATTTTTAAATAAAATATAGAGGGTCAATAATATTTTTTTTTTTTTTATTTTGGCCATCTATTCGGACCATGGATGGGTGGTCCCATGGCCCCCCTCCCCAGCTAAATTCCCTAGTTACGAACATGATTGTTGTACAAAATAGTAAAATTATGGAAACAATAAAATTATTATTATATTAATAATAAATGAATAATTTTTTTTTTTTTTATTTATCGATGAAGTGGCAAGAATTAAATTTATTTGCACAGGTTGTTGGTCCATAAATTTTATTTGTTTAATGGAATTAAATCTCAAAATAAAAGAAGACATAAAAAGAGAGAGAGAATTAAAGAATTTGCATAGAAAGTAATCGGATATATTAATTAAATTATCTCAACTACAAATCACAAACAAAAAGATGTTCAGGCTAATCTAAATTTTTTCCCCATTAAAATTAATTAGACTCATCTTTTATAGAGGAATCGCTTAATTTCTTGTCTTTTAATTTAATCCAATAGATTTTTTTTTATTAGGATGTATGCACTGGGAACCAGATTCCGTTTGACAGCCGAGAATGCAAATAAGAGAAAGAAAGAGAGAGAAAGACAAATGATATTAATCATTCGTTGTTAAGGAGAGATAAAAAAAAAATACTTGATTTTTTTCCCACTTTTAAAGTTGAAGAAATTTAAAAAACATATTAACATGAATGTTATTTTAGGAAATTTATTTGGTACTGAATTATCAACAAGGGAATGAATGATTTTTGTTGTTTTGGGAAACACTTCTCTTTATATTAATAGTTATTTGATAAATTTAAAACCTCTAACAAAGAATTAGGCGGAGGAAATATCACAAAAACTATGTACTAACTAGTAAAGTAAATCAAACATAAAATTCCGATTTCATTGAAACTTGGTACAATTAAATAAATGATAACCCAGCGGTATATAAATTTGAAAAAAATTTTCGACTAATCAATGAAGCAGTTTATTTTAAAAATTTTTTTACAAATTATTCTTAAAAATCAGTAAACAATAGTGAAAATCATTAAAAAAGTGTTTCCAAATTCCAAGTTAGACTCATATTCAATATTGAATTCAAGTGATTTACATGCCACAATTGATAATTATGCCTAAAAATGAATAGATTAGAATTAAAATTAATATTAGGCATTAGGGTTCTATCTAGCATCTCAACAATAGTATTAATGACCATTCAAAGCACTTTATAGCTAAAAATCTATCTTGTTTAAAAATTTTCAAAAACTGCTGCAAAAGTGGACAGACAGAGATCCATTTTATTTCAGAATAGTAATTTTGAAATAAAACTAGTCCCCCGCAAGTGCCTTTTCCTTCTTCAAGCGCCCTCGTTAACCCATAACCTACACCAAACCCATTAATTTCTGATATCCGACTAAACCCCTTCAATAACATTATCAAGCTGGAAAGTTTCAAAATCCATCAATCAATCCACTTTAACAAAACAGCTAAAACACTTTCAAACATCCCAACAATCAGCTAAAACCCCTTTCAAAACAACTTGAAATTGAAAATCTACCTGTTTTAAAAATTCAAAAATTAATTTTTTTTAAAAGTTCTGTTATTTTATTGGTCGAATTTTTTCTCGTTTAATGTATATTTATATTAGTTGCTTAATTGTGAAAAAGTTTCAGCCAAATGGGAATTCTCATGTCAGATTACTTTACTTGTCAGTAGTAAGATCTGGCTTGGGCCCGTCCTATCCATCTCTGTAAACGGCAGAAAATCCAATTTCTAGAATTTAATTTCAATTATGAGTCTAATTAATGACTAAAAATATCCTTTTCTCCCATTCCTTTTGAGGGAAATCGTAATTTCAATAATTAGGCTCTTAATTTCAATAGGTCTTTTTGGAACAAAAATAATTTTTCTCAAATCTCTGAGGTCCATCAAATTCTAAGTGATTTTCTTATAGATTACAGGAGGGAGAGTGACGGCCCGAACCAGATCTCAGAGGCTAGATATTAATATTAAAGTGAAAAGACCTTAACTAGAAGTTAGTAAATACTTTATGAAAACAAAAATTTTACTACGCCACTTTCTTCACCATTAGTATTTTCCATCTTACTTGTTAGTACATAATTTTTTGTGATATTTCCTGAGCCTAATTCTTTGTTAAAGGTTTTAAATTTATCAAATAACTATTAATATAAAGAGAAATATTTCCCAAAACAACAAAAAAATCATTCATTCACTAGTTGGTAATTCAGTACCAAATAAATTTCCTTAAATAACATTCATGTTAATATGTTTTTTTTTTAAATGAATCGTTTATTTCAGAAACCACCTAAGTGCGGTTTTTTCAACTTTCGGAAAAACTAAAAAAATAAAAAACTGTTTTGCAGCTTAAGTATAGGTCTAGTCTCCTTTCAAATATTTTTTTACCAAATCAAAAAAAAACATACTATTAGGATAATCTAAAAATAATCGAAATTTCTAATCAGAATCTCCCTCTATAAATAATAGAGCCATTTGTATTTGTTTTATTTTGGTTTATATCTATGGATTGAAATGGAAATTAAAATATTGCCACTTAGTCGTAGCAACTTGATTTGTATAAATATATTAAGATTTGAATTAAATCAATAGTAGAGCTAGGTAAAATAATAATTTTTGGAATCCCAAAATTAACCGTTCAGTTTTGGCCTAACTATTATTAAACGTATTTATAAATGAGGATTTCATATAATAGATGCTATCGAAATTAATATTTTGAGTCTTTTAGTAATTCATCTAGAAATAGAATCTATTTAATTAGACATGTAACTTGTGTTTAAGCATTCATTTATGACACTTTTGTCAATATTGGAAAGCAAGAATAGAAGCATATCAAAAATGGAATAGGAAATGGAAAATAATTTTAGACAATGGGGAATTTTATTTGTCTATTAGTCTATTTCTCGAAACTTATTTTGTTGTTTACGCTCATATCCCCCCATGCCATGATATATATACAATGTGTCCACCAAAAGACTCTCTGGTTTCAAACTTAAATAAATAACTCAAAAACTACTTAAATCGATCTTGGTTTTTGAGTTATTTAATTTTAAAATCAGAGAGTTCTTTTTGGTGGACAGGTTCAGTTTAAACCGTTTGTTAAAGTTAATTAATGCAATGTATTGATAACATCTGAGTCTCCAAAGCCAACACTCTAACCAACATTTTAGAGTCCAACCACCAAATCTCAAAACCTCCCAGTGTGTGTTTCCTGCAAATACCGTATATGAGTGATGTAGCAAGTTTAGATTTCTCATTTCCCGGATTATAAATAATTAAGGTTTTCATTTGAACTCCTCTCGTGTACCTTTAGTCCTTGCATAAAAATCTATATTTTTTTTTTAAAGACTTTTCGGCATCTTAGGCCATACATGTATAGACTTTAATCGAGAGACAAATATATTAGGGTACGAATTATCCAGGCATATTTACGTCATATATACACTATTTGGTATCCAAAAAATTTAAATATTCATCCGACTGCTTGGAATCTGAACCCCCTCCCTTTGGCTTTTAGTTTATCAATATTAACATTTGTCAATATCTCTCACCTCTCGGACACGAGGGGATAAATTTTGTTTCATTCGGATAAATAATTAAAGTTTAAAAAGAATTATTAACTAAACAATTATGATTCATTATTTAACAATAAAAAAATAGAATCTATTTCTTTGAGCTAATAATTCATATTTCTAGAAAACAAACCAGATACTCAAACATACAAATAATTCCCGTTTAAATATTTGTACAATATAAAGTCCAGTTGACAAAACCCAATAAATATCTATAAAGCAGGTGGTGGTGGAGTGTGGATTTATATTGAATTCACCGGCAATAAATACAAGATAAGACCTGAATTAGCACTGAATAGACGAGTATTTATTCTAGTTTCTACATGGAGACTCCCTATATTTCATGTTATTTGTCAGCAAGAGAGAGGGGATATATTCATATGGAGGAAAAGGCAATATTAGGGAATTAATATTGTGAAGATATATAATATATATACAGTTCTATAGGTATGTTTAAATTGAAATTGCCGATTTATATTCGATAGAAAACCAGATGCCGAAATTTTGTTTATATATCGTAAATTTTATTTAATGTGCGCGTCTCGGGGTGCTCAATCGACCTAAAATTTTTTTTTAATTAAAGCCATTTAAAATATCTACAACTTATAGAAGCCCTTTTTTGATTTTCGAAAAAATAAAATTTTTTTTTTAGATTAATCGCATTAAATAAAAGATATTTTAAAAAAATTGGTCTATATCTTATAGATAATTAAATTAGTAATCATTGTGTTAAAAAATAATTAATTTTTTACCCTTAATTAATTGGCAGGAATCTTTCAAATGAAATGGAATAAATCCCTTGTTTTCCTATGGGAAAAACTAACGCCATCTCTTGCCGTCTAGAGTAACTCGGTACTGAATCGTCTTCTAACGACTTTTTGAGACGCGCACCTTAATATATTTATGAATTGTTTTCATGGTAGGCAATTATTGAAATTTTGTTTAGAATTTTTCATTTTAATTATGTTAAAGAAATGATTTTCTAATTTTTTTTTTTATTTCATTTCAAGTAACGTCTTTTTCAACACCGAAGGCCATTTAGACCCCGTCTCTATTTATTTCAATTGGATTGGTAGCAAGGGCGGATACGGGGGGGTAAGGGGGTAATTACCCCCCCCTGAGATTTGAAAAAAATACTTTTTTTCCGAAAAAAAAATGTATTTTTAATGTAAAATTTTAAAAATTGATACTTAAAAATCTGGTGTGACTGGCGCACAGCACACAACTTTCTCTTACCTTCGGTAATCGAAAGTTGTGTTCTGTGCTTGTCACACCAGATTTTTGTGTCGACATATATTTAGTTCCCGACAGTACGGAACATTCGAATTCAGATGTAAAATTTATAAGTATGGGAAAATATTTATATTTTGTTACCATGGCAACCATTTCTCCTATCCTTCCCTATGAAATACAAGAGTAAAGTGGTCTTCAGAAGATTTCAATCGCAAAATGAGAATATACATTTTAAAGAGCATCTAAAAAATAATTGATTTTTGAATTTTAAAAAAAATCGTTGGAGCAAATTTTGAGAAAATCGAAAAAAACTGAAAAAGTACATCAGTAAAGTACTAGCAATCTTTGGCCGATTTTGATTAAAAGCTTATTTTCCGGTCCAGGAGGGTGTTTAACTTAAATATAAAATTTCAGCCTCATAGCTCAATTCCTTCATGCTTAAAATTGAACACAGACACACCCACACACCACACACACACACAGACAGACCATGTCGCGAAAATCACTTTTTGGATTCAGGGGACCTCAAAACGTGAAGATCCATCAAAATCTCGACATCGAATTTTTGACATGAATCCAATACTTTCTCTCTATATATATATTACATATATACATAGGTAAGAGAAAGTAAAAATTTGATTTGTATTTATATTCTGGCAAACAAGTACAGAATGCGCCTTTAAATTAGCGAAATTAAGAAAAAATAGTTTGCTGTGCGACCAGTCACTCCAGATTACCCCCCCCCCCCGAGAAACACCTCTGGATCCGCCATTGATTGGTAGCCAATGAAATAAATTTTTGTCGAATGAAACATCCCGTTTCATTCGACTTTTGACCCCTAGCACAAGTGGTAGAAACTGAGTATGGCCCAAGGGCCTGAATTTTCTAATTAGCGGATGAAAAAAAATTTTTTTTTTTATTTATTAAATAAAAATCAAATTTATCTAACAATTATTTTTTCGGTAAATATAGGGCATATATCAACTCATTAAAGGGATTTTTGAAAAAAAAATACCATCTTTCTTATTTCTTTGTCTTAAATATTGAATTCCCTAATATAGACTTTATAGTATGATAGAGACCTTTTAATAAAAAAGAGAAATATTCATTGATTGATTGATCGGGAAGACCAAAAAAGAGAGAGGAGAGTTCCCTGTTTTTAGGCAGCTGTTGAAATGGCGCCCTGGAGGGACTCCAGAGAGGCGGTCGGCTCCAGGGCCTTTTATTTATGTCCCTCCTGGAGGCTACACTGGTTAATAATTCCCGGGCAATCTTACTCCCCCTTTTTTTTCACTTTCTTTCAGGGGGGACCACGCCCTTTCTTCCTTCCTTCCTTTCTCTTTTCTTTTTCGTAGTTATTTACACCAAAAGTTACAAGCAATCACACTTGAATAGACTCAAATAGACAATTCTTTTTTTCATCTTTGATTAAATGAAATAACTAACAAAGAATAAACTTTAAGGACATCAATGCCAAAATACTTTTCCTCTACTAATTGAATTTTTTAAATTTTGATTTTGCAATAGTTTGTGTTTTAAACACACTTTTAAATTTTTTTTCTTACTCACACACACATGCATACAGTCTTTTCGGCAACTTAGGCCATTTAAGACTTTTTACGATACTCGTATTTGGTATCCAAATGGCTTAAATAAAATCATCGGACTGCCTGGGATCCGAACCCGCAAACCATGATATAGAAGGCCAGCACGCTAGCAACTACACAAGACAAGAGGGCCTATATTTTAATCAGTAAATTCATACAACTTTGCCTCTTATGATTCTAGATCGAGAAGAAATTTTTATAAAAAAATATTTTGGGTAAAATCAAAATAAAAATTTTGCAATTTTTGGCCCAAATAATATAAAATTTGTTTTTCTCTTTTAAAAAGTCTGTGTTTTGCCTTTGTCCTATTTCTTAAATTGAGGTAGAGAATTTGCTTCTGGTTTGCCAAAGGTCAAATTTTCGCATCCCTCCCATTGAATTGAATACAAATCAATTGAAATAAATAGGAATGGGGTCTTAATGGCCTCAGGTACCAAAAAAACCTTAAACAAATTTTAAAAATCACATTTAGACTTATAAAATTCATTAAAGAAAATAAAATTGATATAAAGATTAAATTTCAAATTCAATGAGTTTAAAATACAATTATTATGTAAAAAAAAAATTGTTGGAAAATTGTATATTGATACGCTATTAACTAATTTAGATAAAGACCTTCATGGATTATTTATTTAAGATTTATTTTAAATTTTGTTAGGGTTTTTTAAAATAGAGGGGGGGGGGGGGGCAGTGGGTGCGTGTGCCCCCGGGCGGCAGATATCAGGGGGCGGCAATTAAAGAAAGATTTACTAAAAAAAATGTAAAAATGATATGAATTTTGTATAGAAAATTTTAAAGAAAGGGCGGAAAATTAAATTTTGCCCCACCCCCTAAAAAATGCCCTAGTTCCGGCCCTGTATGTAATGAATCTAAAGGCTGCAGAAAAAGTAGAATTGCTGGACATGCCTGATCTGGTATCTATGGTAAGCTACATGTAGGCCTATATAGAAATGTACACAGCACGAGGAGTTAGAGATAGGAAATAATGCAACTTCACGGGAAGCACAAAAGCACCTCGGGCAAATAATCGAGTATCACTGTTAGGATTTTTAAATAATAATAATAAATAAGCAATCTTCCCAAATATTATAAAATTGTTATTAGTTAGACTTTTCACTAGAATTTATTTATTAAAATTCAACTTGATTTTGAACTAATTTATAACTGCCAATAAAAAATAATTAATTTTGATGTTATTAGAAAAATAATTATCTCAATACCCCCTCCCCCCTCCCTATTGACTAGAAGATTTATTGTTATTTTTTTAACGCGCTTTATTAATAATCTACCCGGCTAATGGGTGTCTAAATTAAATTTGTAAAAGATTGAAATGTTGAGAGTCGTCGTAACGTTGTGATTCCCGACATGCTTTGCTTTCCCATTCTCCTGTCATTTTTTTTTACCCTCCATGGCATTAATATTTAAAATTCTCTCACCCTGTATGGAAGGGGGATGGGAGGATCCACTCACTACTCCCTTTCACCCTTGGGAGGGCGTGCACCTCGTAATTCGAAGACGAGAGGGGGACTACAATCGCCTGCCATTAATAATTGGCCACGTCTTGGGGTCCAGGAGGACCTCCCCCACAGGAACAGCAGCTTCCGTATTCCTCCCCGCAAAAGAATAAAGTTACCATCGATTGGTTAACACCAGATTCTACTCACTTGAATAGGGAAAAAATAAATCTATCGTCCAGTTATCCATTTACTCTAGAATAAAATTTTGCAAAAAGAAGAGGAGCAGAAGCAAATAAAAAATAAAGCCTCGGATTTTCAACAATTACCGAGAAGTTTCGGGAAAACTTTATTCCATGCCATCAAACTTGTTCTCACTGAATAAGTTAGATGGGACATCTCGTCTATATGATACACAATACATGTATTATGTCCATATGATTAACTCCGGGAGCTATACAATTTTGAAGGTCTGATGATAACTTAGGAGAATAAAGTTTTCTCGAAATGTCTCGGAAATTTTTGGAAATAGAAGGCTTTATTTTTTTGGCTGCTCCTGCTCCTCTTTCTTTTGCATAAATACAGAGCCAATGACTTCATTAAAATAAATTTTACAAACTCTAAGGTTAAAATCTTCGTTTTGTAGGTGCAGATTAAGAAATTATGGACAGGAGAAGACAGCCAAAAGGATTAAAATAAATAAATACAAATTATATTTGTACTAATTTATAACTAATTCAAATGAGATTGTCACAGATGTAACAACCTTTCTAATCTTAGCTGAATTGTAGCTGAAGAAGGCCACAGAATGATTAGCCGAAGCGATGTAATTTTTACAAATACCCACAGTTAAACCAATTTATTAATAATAACAACTCTGAGAGCCTAAATTCCACAAATTTTTATTTTTTTTATTTTGTTGACGACATTTCGATGAAAAGACTCGCTCTCTTCATCGAGGCAGTCAAAATAGCCTCTTATTATCAAGGGAATCTTTACCCAAAGAGTAGAAGTGTACAAATAAAGAAAGAAAACAAGAAGTTGCAGTCAGTGAAATTTCTTTATTTTACCTAACGAATCGACCCTAGGTTTTGACATGAGTGTGGTCCAAATCTATGCGAATTACCGAAACTAAGGCTTGAATTAGTTTTCTCTACTTTTAAGTCTTCCTTTTCTTCCCTCTTCCCTCTCCAACAAGCGACGGGCCGTCTTGTTTCTTTGCTTACTATCTTTAAAATTAAATTGATTGCTAAGGCAGAAGAAGATATTATCTATTGACCTATTCATTTGAATAAATAACGAGGTAGTTGATGCCAATAATTAGGATTTTATGACGAAACTTTTAATTAGGAAATTTTTTTAAAAATAATATTCTTTAAACAAAAATTGTATCTCAACCATCTAGGAAAGGTTAGAATATTCCCTTTTTTCTATTTTGCAGAGATAAAGGCTTATATAAGAATAGAGTTAACATAAAAAAAGAACAAATTGTGTCCCGGTTAACAAAAACAAATCCTATCAGATCAGAGAACAAAAAAAAACAGGTCCTGGAGTGATGGATAGTTGTAACTCTGTAAAAATAGCAAAAGAGAGAGAGAGAGAGAGAGAGAGAGAGCAATATCGGGTTGGACAGATGTCGCCACAGCCTCTGGACCGATTTCACTGGGGGTTGGGGGAGAAGGAAGGAGTTGGTTGCCAAGGGTCAGAGGTCATAAATAATTCATAACCGGAATCAATTTGACGCGCTCGCTGCCCGGATATGAAAACTAATTGAGAGAGAGAGAGGGTGATTTCTTAAAACCGGAAATTGACCCCCAAAGGGATAAGAATCTCTCTCTAAAAATAAGAGATGTAAATTTTATGAATTGCAACGGATTTTGATTAGAAATCTGAAAAAAATGGGCATTTGAAAGTACACTGTGTATTTAAAAAGGTGTGAGATTTTAATTTCGTAGCCTTATTATTTCTAATATGTATGTACAGTCGGCGCAAAAAGTGCCTGATATGTTCGAGAGTGGAGCTTTGAGCTCTCTACTAAATCAATATTTTGAAAATAAAGGTGGATTCACACAGAGCGTTTTTGTATACAGACAGGTTACCTTGCATAGTTGCTTGCGAGTTTCTATTTTGCTATCGCTGAATTTAAAATTTTAAGCATACTATACTTATTACATAATTAAAATTTTTTTTGTTTCATCTAAGAAAAATTATTAAATGCAAAAATACTAAATTTTATTGATATTTTATTATAAATGAGATAATAATTATAAAATTTGATGATTTTTTCTTTTTATATAGGCCTAACGTGTTAACTGTTATATCACATATTCATTAACTACACATAAAATACAAGGTCCAGGAAATCCCAAATGAGCAACGCAGCTAGTCGTTTTTTCAATTTTTATTTAAACATAAAGTGCCAGGGCCCTTAAATTGTATTATCAGCCATACACCTCAATTAAATACACATAAAATACAAAAAATATCTAAACATACTAATTTGTACTTTAAAAGCAGTGACGTAAACTCTTAGAATTAGAAACGGCGACAATGTTTATTTAAATAAAATTTTTATTTAAATAAAACGTGAAGATTAATCAAAATCTCGACATCGAATTTTTGACATGAATCCAATACTTTCTCTCTATATATTTCATACTAGGTATATAGGGTAAGAAAGTAAAAAATTAAACATTTTGATGATTAAAAAAAAAAAAAAAAACATTAATAAATAGACTGAGGGTATATAAAGGTAACCTTGAATTATAAGATCCTCAAAGACCAAACATTTTTATTCGTTCCCTTCTGGACCAGAGGCGTACAGAGAGGGGAGGGGGGGTCCGCCCCAGGCCCTGAGCCGACATAAGCCCCCAAATATTTGTCTGGGGCCTTCAGGGATATACGATATTTTAAAAATATTTTTGTGTATGGAGAAGGGGGAAATTTAAAAATGAGTTAGCCCCCCCTCCCGAAAAAATTCAATATAGGCCTAGACCTTTGGTACATAATGTATATAGGCCCTCTCTTCTAGTGACGCCCCAGGCCCCCAACTGTCTCGGTACGCCACTGTTCTGTTCCTCTATTGTCTATCACGAAATTTTGTTTTACCCTTTTTTCTCTGACTGAAATCTCATGACTCTGACCCTCTTAAAAATTATAAATTAAAATTAAGGAGAATATATCCCTTCCCCGGGATTGAATTTCTTAAACACATATCTTTCCCTGTTTTGGAGAAAGAAGAGTGGATAAAGATAGAAGTAAGAGGAGCTACGGGAGTGAATTTATTTCCGGAATAAAAAGAGATGAAAAATTTCTAAATCTTGGCATTCCCCTCGTGACGTGCTTCTGTTCCATCCACCTAAGAGAGGAGAGAGAGAGAGGGCAAATTAATATTTGATTAAATTAAATCTTAGCAAGCAAGCATCCTCCCTCCTTTCTAATGGCATCTTAAGTCAATTTATTATGATTAATAATTTATTTTGT
Organism: Euborellia annulipes; assembly: GCA_023213315.1. Lineage (NCBI taxonomy): Eukaryota > Metazoa > Arthropoda > Insecta > Dermaptera > Anisolabididae > Euborellia > Euborellia annulipes. The sequence continues at coordinate 18,319 of JAKCPI010012786.1, read as the reverse complement.
TTTAGCTGTCATTCGGGAGTCGGTGGGACTTTTCTTCTCTCTTTTTTATTGCCAAAATGGGAAATAAAAGGAAGGAAGGAAATTCATACAAAGGTGGAAATAGAAGATTGATTATTTAAAAATTTATTTGGTGAGTCTTTATTTTATTTATTTATTTTTCTAATAAAATTAAAACAGAGCTTCTTAAAGTAGTGGGCCGCGGCCCCCTAAGGAGCCATGGATTACTCGCAGCGGAACTGCGCGAGTCGCAAATGTAACAAATAAATTATTATTGTTAAATAAGTTTACATACTTGGATTTATTTTTCTTTTTTATCAGTCTTTTCGACATCTTAGGCGTTATAGACTTTAACGATACACATTATGTTTAGATACGATATATTTAGGGGGTTCAGGCAGCATAATTATTTCGGTATCCAAATGATTTAAATAAATTCATCAGACTGCCTGAGATCCGAACCCGCGCCTCGTGGCTTTAAAACTATCATAATTGACATTTGTCAACAACTCTAGCCTCTCAGCCACAGGGGGGAAGACATATTTGGATATAAAATTTCAATAATGTATTTAAATGTTGAAATTTATAATATATTTCCAACCACTTATAACATAGACTATTGAACCTATTTGAATTTAAAACAAGGGGTCCGTGAGATATTGATTTGGGTTCCAAGGGGGCCGCGACTTCAAAAAGTTTAAGAAGCACTGATTTAAAATACAGCTTAAAGGGTGTGAAAATAAAATACTTTTAATTTTAAAATTGATAGAGTATAGATGGATGATCGTTATTATTTTGTATTAGGTGTATAACTTTTTTCTAGACTTTAGGTTTTTAAAGAGAATGGAAAGCATTTGGCCAAAAAAAGTAAGTTATACTGTTAATAACTAGTATTATAATAAATGATTTATTATATTTTAGTTCCGGATTCAAATTATTTCGAAGCATTATTCTATTACTAATATTAATATTTTTTAGGCCCAAGGGGGGAAGGGCTCTGAGAACGGTAGTAATAGGGTCTAAAAAAACCCTTTCATATGAAATCCTTTGCTTTTCTCTTACCTATAGATGTTAATAGATAGAGGTAGAGAAGTTTCATATCAAAAAATCGATGTGGAGATTTTGATGGAAATACATTTTTTTTTTTTTTTTGAAAATGGTTTTTGCATGTCGGTCTGTGTGTCTGTGAACAAAATATCTCAAAAACCAAAAGAGCTATGAGGTTGGAATTTTATATTTAAGTTAGTCACTCCCCTAGGATGACACAAAATTTTTAAACAAACTCTGTAAAGCACTAGTACTTTACTGATGTATTGTAATTACTTCCTCTTACCTATGAATTCAATATATATATATATATGTAATAAATATAAAGAGAAAGTTTTGGATTCATGCCAACAATTCGATGTTGAGATTTTGATGGCTATACACTTTTTAAAGTGCCGTGAATCCAAAAAAGTGGTTTTCGCGACATGGCCTATCTGTGTGTGTGTGTGTGTCTGAGAACACAATATCTCAAGAACGAAGAGCTAGGAGGTTGAAATTTTATATTTAAGTTAGGTACTCCCCTGAGAAGCGACACGAAGGTTTTGAACAAAATCGGCCAAAGAGTACTAGTACTTTACTGATGTACTTTTTCAGTTTTTTTCGATTTTCTCAAAATTTGCTCCAATGATTTTGATTAAAATTCAAAAATCAATTATTTTTTAGATACTCTTTAAAATGTATATATCTCATTTTTCCTTTGAAATCTTTTGAATCACACTTTACTCTTATACTTCATAGGAAAGATAAGAGAATTGGTAACAAAATATAAATATTTTTCCATGTTTATCAATTTTACATTTAAATTTTAATATCGGCGGAAACTAAACACATGAGAAAGTTTTGTGCTGTGCGACCAGTCATACCAGATTTTTATTTTATGAATATCCTGAATGAATCTTCAATTAATTTTTTATTTTTATTTCATAAATAATAGGCCTACCATAAGTTTCCTAAATTTCCTAGATTTTTTCTTACTGTAAAGTTAGACAATCTAACTCACTTATAGAATCGATTAATTGCTCTAGAGCAGGTATCTACACCGATTAGTAATTAAAATTAAAAATTGGCATCAAATGCTTAGAAAAAAAAGTTTTCTCTCATAAATAATAAGTGAACTAAAAATAATAGGGTAAGAGAAAGTAAAAAGGTATTTACTTTTTTTTACTTTTGAATATTTAAATTTCAACATTCTTTATTCTAGGAAATTTATTTTGAATATCAAACACAAAACATGCAGCGAATGGATAATTAAATTAAAAAAGGTCTTTCTCACCTATATCCTAAATTATCCCTTGATTAGTTGAGGTAAATATCAACTAAAAAGAGAGTTTATTTTGATGGTGTAAACTTAGAAATTGAGAGAGAGAGAAAAGTTTGATTGCGAATGCAATAATCTATATCTATATCTATATCTTTGTGTGGCTGGTTGTATTCAACCAGCCACACAAATATATAAATATCCATTCAAACAAGACAAGATGATGAATTTTTAATTACTTATGGTACTAATTATAAACTGATAAAATCACTTTAAATCATTCTAGGAGGTATAAATAGGATTTAGTAAAATTTGGATTGAGCACAGCATCAACGAAAAAAAAAATCTGGTGTGACTGGCGCACAGCACACAAGTTTCTCTTACCCTTCCGTAAGAGAAAGTTGTGGACCGAGCTGGTCACACCAGATTTTTTGTGTCGAGATATATTTAGTTGCTCTTAGCACTTTAGTTCCAAACTTGACCACGCGATGATTCATAGATGGCGCTGAGCTACGAATGCTTCCACATCAGTAAAGTGTACTTCAAACAATTTCCACGAAAAACTTTACTGATATACTTTTTAAAGAGCATCTAAAAAATAGTTCATTTATGAATTTTAAACAAAATTGTTGCAGCGAATTATGAGAAAATCGCAAAAAATTGAAAAAGTACATCAGAAATGTACTAGTACTTTTTGGCCGATTTTGTTTAAAAGCTTATTTACACGAGTTCAGAAGGAGCTTAACTTAAATATAAAATTTCAACCTCTTAGCTCATTTCCTTCATGGTCAAAAATGTCCACACACAGACCAATTTGCGGGATCCACTTTTTTGGATTCTGAGGACCTCAAAACATGTATATCCGTCAAAATCTCGACATCGAATTTTTGACATGATCTCAATATTTTATATATTTCATATTTAGGGTAAGAGAAAGTAAAATAAAAACTAGAACTAAAAAAAGACTCAACAAAAAGGAGGCTGTCTACGAGACAAGACTTAACACATTTATACTACCAAGCTAATCAATAAAAATATCCTACTCATTTAAAATTATTTCAATAGAACTTAAGGTTGTGAATGTGAATTCCGCGTTTTTTTTTTGTTTTTTTTTTTAATAGTGTCTTTATACTCGTTTAAAAAGAAGTATGACACAGACTGTGAAGGATAGACTGACAGATTTAAACATTAAAATCCCATTATTAATAAACATTTCATAAGTTGAATGATGGTGACGTCATCTTGTAGATATATTCCCACCGTATTTACTATATCTACACTCCTTGACCTAGAGTTTATACTTTTTTGTTATTCGAATTAAAAATATACTCCAAGGTAAATGAAAAATAAAATTCCAAATTTATTACATAATGTATATTTGAGGGTCTTGATCCCTAGACATGATATGATTTTTATTAAATAAATAAATACATGCTTATCTCATGCACAGGCTTATTTCATAAGGAAAATGGAATTATAAAAAAAAGGTTAAACTAAAGGTGTTACCATTCACTTAAATATAAATGTATTTGGTATAAATCATTTCCTTTTGTAGACAGATAATAATTATAGATAAATAAATGGGGGAGAGGTGAGGGTTCAAAAATCAGTTAGCATTTATCTTTTCTAAATTGGAGGAAATTCTCCTAGAGGAATTTGCTCCTGAAGGTCCCAGGTCAATTTTGTTAAATGAAAGGGAATGTGTGGAATTAGATCAGTAGCTAAAATTCGTTTTCAAAAAATTGTAACCCAGACTAGATACTTTGCTCTTATCCTCTGGCTTAAGGGGGTTCAGGAGCGCGTCTAAACGTACTTTAAAAAAAACTAGACTATTATAAGAAATTTTGCAATGCGGTTTTTTTTTTAAATGAATTAAATTCATAAGAGATTATTGGGACATTGAGCTATAATTTTTTTAATGACTTAAAAAAATTAAGGAAATTAATTTTTTTGTTATCAAGCAAATACAAAAAATCTGGTGTGACTGGCGCACAGCACACAACTTTCTCTTACCCTTCGGTAAGAGAAAGTTGTGCACCGTGCTGGTCACACCAGATTTTTGTGTCGAGATATATTTAGTTTCCGATAGCATCTTAGTTTCAAACTTGCATTTTAAATGTTGACTGCTTCAAATAAACTATGGTTATTTTGGCGCACAGCACACAACTTTCTCTTACCCTTCGGTAAGAGAAAGTTGTGCACCGTGCTGGTCACACCAGATTTTTTGTGTCGAGATATATTTAGTTTCCGATAGCATCTTAGTTTCAAACTTGCATTTTAAATGTTGACTGCTTCAAATAAACTATGGTTATTTTTCAAAATTTTAATCTCATATTTGGACATTTTATACACAATATAGAATCGTAAATAAATACAAAATTTCATAAGAATTGGAAAAAAAAATTTTAAATGCCTAAAAAGTTCTAAAGGGGACCCCCTTTTGAATCGAAATTAACATACAAATCCCTATAGGAAATTAACATTGTTCCTATGCGAAGATAAGGTGGAAAGGGAATTTAAAAAGAGTAGAGAGAGACGATAATGTTTGCAAGTGGGAGAGATATATATATATGTTTTCTTTGAAACAATTAAAGACACAAATAAAATAAAAATAAATGGGAATTTAAATAATAATTGATTTTTAATCTAATAAAAAGAAAAAGATTTAAATTCCGTTACCATGGCAACCATTTCTACTTCCTATGAAGAACAAGAGTAAAGTGGTCTTCAGAAGATTTCAACGGCAAAATGAGAATATACATTTTAAAGAGCATCTAAAAAATAGTTGATTTATGAATTTTAAAAAAAATCCTTGGAGGGAATTTTGAGAAAATCGAAAAAAACTGAAAAAGTACATCAGTAAAGTACTAGTACTTTTTGGCCGATTTTGTTCAAAAGCTTATTTTGAGATTCTTCAAAGGTACCTAAGTTAAATATAAAATTTCAATCCGCTAGCTCAACTCCTTCATGCTTAAAATCTGTCCACACACACAGACACACACACACACACATACACACACACAGACCAATTTGCGGGACCCACTTTTTTTGGACTCAGGGGACCTCAAAACATGTATATCCATCAAAATCTCGACATCGAATTTTTGACATGATCGCAATACTTTCTCTCTCTATATATTTCATATATAGGGTAAGAGAAAGTAAAAAACAATCTGTCCCAATAATCTTAAATTTTTTTTTTAAATTTAAAAATGAATTTATTGTTATTATTAATCGCATATTAGATGGCAGCATTGGCGTAGCCAGAAATTTTTGATGGGGGGGGGGGGATCAAGAAATTTTTTCAAAAATTTAAGATTATTTTAGTGTATTTATAAATCATTTTGATTTGTTTTTTTTAGCTAGAGTAAATTATTATATTTTACTTTCTCTTACCCTATGTGAAATATAATTTGTATAAAATATCTAGTCATGGCTTGGGTCCCATGGAGGGGGGGGTTTGAACCCCAGGGGGGCTACGCCTATGGATGGCAGGCTAGTCTAACAGCTGATCCCCTAATAGCGTATAACTGGCCTATATTTATATATTTTTCTGCTTTTATAAAAGATACATAATACATAATAACATTTATAAAGTATTTAATGTTAAAAGATCAATGAAAATCAACCAAATGCAAATTAAATATAATATTATTAGATACCATTCTGACAAATTTTGGCAAAAATTATTGGCAAATTTTTGAATTACTTGATTTTTTGGGCATACTTTTTATGGCATACTACGCCATCTTATCCGGAAAAGCATGCGTAACACCTTCGGTCCTGAATCCCAATTAAGTCTATCGGAACATTTTTTTTTTTTTTTTTTTGAAATACAATATTAATAAATTACTGTACAATAAAAAAAATATAGCCTATCAATTGTATCATTTGTTGTAAATTTATTTTTTATCCATTCATCGTGAATGAATTCCTTATTTATATTTTGACAGTTTATGTACTGCGATTATAATAAGCATGGGTGTAACTAGGGAATTTGGCTGGGGGGGGGGGACCAGCCATCCTAGAGAGGGGCCTGGAAGGCCTCATATTGTCTCAATTTTTCTTGGGGCGAGGGACTTCTGGGGGCAGTCCCCCCCCCTGGGACCTCCTAGTTACGCCCATAAGATGATAAGCTACGAAAAATCCGAATCTTTGGAATAAAAGTCTGGTGTGACTGGCGCACAGCACACAACTTTCTCTTACCTTCGGTAATCAAAAGTTGTGTACTGTGCTTGTCACACCAGATTTTTTGTGTCGACATGTATTTAGTTCCCGGCAGTAGGGAATATTTGAATTCAGATGTAAAATTTATATGTATAGGAAAATATTTATATTTTGTTACCATGGCAACCATTTCTCCTATCTTTCCTATGAAGCACAAGAGTAAAGTGTGCTTCAAACAATTTTGAGGGCAAAACGAGAATATACATTTGAAAGAGCATCTAAAAAATAATTGATTTTTGAATTTTAATCAAAATCGTTAGAGCGAATTTTGAGAAAATCGAAAAAAACTGAAAAAGTACATCAGTAAAGTACTAGTACTCTTTGGCCGATTTTGATTAAAAGCTTATTTTTCCGGTCCCGGGGGTGTTTAACTTAAATATAAAATTTCAGCCTCATAGCTCAATTCCTTCATGCTTAAAATTGAACACACACACACACACACACACACACACACACACACACACACACACAGACAGACCATGTCGTAAAAACCACTTTTTTGGATTCAGGGGACCTCAAAACGTGAAGATCCATCAAAATCTCGACATCGAATTTTTGACATGAATCCAATACTTTCTCTCTATATATATATTACATATATACATAGGTAAGAGAAAGTAAAAGTAAATAATAATACAGACAGACAGACCATTTTGTTAATACCTTCTCTATATTCCAGTAACATACAATGTTATATAGGTAAGAGAAAGTAAAAATATTACCATTTTCTAGGCGTGTCCAAAAAAAAAATTATTTTTTTTTTTAAATCACTTTAAGAACATAAATTGAAATTAAAATTTTTCCCCCTTGACCTTGACATCTTTTCCTTGATTTTTTCGAATTCTCTTTTCTATTTATAATATATATAATTAAAATAAAAAACTTGACCAGCTGTTAATTAGCAAATTGCAGAGTAGGAAGGAGGAGGCGACGACGTCACCAGGGCAAATGAATGGTCTGGGGCCAAGGGCTCCTGGCGGCTCCATTAACTGGAATAGGTCTGGGTTCATTATAGGGCAGCCCAAGGGCCTTAATGACAAAGCCTGCCTGCCTAGACCCACCTGGTCATCGTTGGATAATCGAAACACACTCCATACATAGCTCATAATTAAATCTGTTTTTTTTTTTCTTTTGGAAAGTATAGTGAAAATGATAATGAGTTTTTTAGGTTTTTTATCTTGAGTTTATATAGACGAAGAGTTCAAAATTTTACAAAAAATTAAAACAAAAGATTTAAGATCTAAGGTAGGGGTAATCCAGGTTAAAGTCCAGTGACAAACCGGAAGCAAAAAATTCCTCCCACCCCTTAACAAAATCCAAAGACCGCCATTTGTACTAGCGATTGTACTAGAACAAATAAATTAAATAATAGTAATATTTTATTTTAAAAATCATATATGAGCTAGGCGATTATAATAATATTCTCACCATAAAAAAAATCTGATGTGACTGATCGCAAAAGATTTTTTGTGTCGACATATATTTAGCCAATGAAGTACGTGGCTGTTGATTTATTCCCCCCCGACAAACACAATTTGAAAGACTGATGATGAGGAAATAAAGTTTTCTCGAAACGTCTCATTAATTGTAACAAAATCGGAGGCTTTAATTTTGGCTGCACCTGCTTCCTTCCTTGTGGACATATATTTAGTTTCCGATTACGGAAGATTAGAATTTCAAGATGTAAAATTTATAAAAATGGGAATATTTTGTTAACATGGCAACGATTTCTCCTATCTTTCCTATCAAGTACAAGAAAAAAGTGGTCTTCAGAAACAAACTAACTATAGGTCAACTAACTACCCATAGGTGAAGCTACAGGCCCTAAGTAGATTTCTGTCCAAAATGTGTTAAGTGGCCTAAGAGAAGCAGGGAGGTATTTCCTTCGTAGTATCTAAGTGGGCAAGTCGGTGGCTGGCTTTAGACGTATTTATTATTTATTTATTTATTTATTTATTTATATTGATTTGCCGTTTTTGGAATTTAATTTAAATCTTCAGTTTTGTAAACTTTAAAAGTTGTGCTCTGAAACGTAGAGAAAATCGACTTAACCACTAATTCACTGGGATGACAGAATGAATAAAGGAAAGGCGAGACTATTTAACATTATTATTATTTATTTAATTATTCTTTTTCATTGATTGAAATACGCCACAAATTCAATGGAAATATGTTTAAGGGATGAGAAAGTGAGAGAATCTCGCCACTTTTGATGGATGAGATGCTTAATGATATGTGACGAACGAAGAGTTTCCTTTGTGTGTTAGGATTATATGTAGAGTTCTAGTAATAGTAATAATAGTAGGCCGAGAACCCTCTTTGGAAGGAAAGGACCAAGAAATGTTTTATATGTATTCTTTTCATTTGATGAAAAAGATGGAATTTCTTAGGGAATATTGGAGAAGATGGTTCATCAGATGTGCCAAAAGAATTTTAATCAAACTCTCTCTCTCTCTTTCTTTTCTTTTAATTTGGAGTCTACTAACCGTTAGAAAAGAAAAGGTTTTGAACAATTATATGGTATGGTTGAGGGCTTACTTCTTGCTTGATCGTATGCTACGGCATCTAAGGTCATTTAGACTCAGCCCCTATTTATTTAAAATGATTGTTAGCAAATAAATGGCATATTTTTGTACTGCAGAAACACACTTCAGTTTTATTCTTATAGTAAAATATATAGTTTCATCATTTTATTAAGGTGCGGGTCTCGAAAAGTCGTTAGAACACTTATAACTACCGAGTTACTCTAGGCGACAAGAGATGGCGTTAGTTTTTCCCATAGGAAAAAAAGGGATTTATTCCATTTCATTTGAAAGATTCCAGCTAATTAAGGGTAAAAAATTAATTATTTTTTAACACAATGATTACTAATTAAATTATCTATAAGATATAGAGCGGATTTTTTAAAAATATCTTTTATTTAATGCGATTAATCAAAAAAAAAATTTTATTTTTTCGAAAATCAAAAAAAAAAAGGCTTCTATAAGTTGTAGATATTTTAAATAGCTTTAATTTAAAAAAAAAATTAGGTTATAGCTTCAAAATTGTGGCCGCTGGAATCTCCCAAAATTATCACCCCCAGACGCGCATCTTAAAAGAAGTAGATATATTTGTTATTTTTCTTTAGATTATACTCCACTTAAAATTAATATGATGAAATGTGATATATTTTACAATGTGTTATAGGCTAGGGCCCCTTGCATCAGATATCGTCGCCATTTTGCTACCAATCAGACAAACTATGAGTCAACTATGTGACCCTAACTGATGCAACCGCCCTTAATGTTTATTTTTTATTTAGTTTGAGACTTTGAATTAATGATATCTGTTATCAGCGTTTAGTCTTATCAATTAAAACATGAACAACAAATAAATTGAATTGTAAAATTTTTAGATGATTCCTAGGGGTACGGATGTGATTACTATCTCAAATTAATATTTTTAGAATTAATTTAATTTATATATATATATTTTTTTTTTTTTAATAGAGAATTTTTTTATTCTCCTCCTCTTCCACTTTATTTATTGAATAAACCGCATTGTTTGTTTCACGTGGAATTAATTGAAACAAAACAGCATCCAAATGAAATGAAATCCTCCAGGGGGGAGGAGAGATAAAGAGAGTGGGAATGTTAATATCCTAAAAACATTTTGGAAAACCAACTATTTTCAATTAACAGCAACAGATTTTATTTTTTATCTGAACAGAGAGAGAGAGGGATTTGATTTCTAATTAAAAAAAAATGGTTTGAGGGTTAAAAAATCATTATATTAACGTCATAAATACACTACTTAATTAATACTTCACAAATAGTTTGAGAAATGGATATTTAATTTGATTTAATTAAAGTCAGGAGCATGGGCGTAACTAGGGGGATCCAGGGGGAGACAGAGGGCTCCCCGCTCCAAGAAAAATTGAGTCAATATGGGCCCTTCAAGCCCCTCGGAGGATGGCTCGTCTCATGCCCCCCCCCCCCCCATGTCCCATGGGACACTCCAATTTCAAGATGTAAAATTTAAAAGTATAGAAAATATATTTTGTTACCATGGTAACCATTTCTCTTATCTTTCCTATGAAGTACTGTACAAGAGTAAAGTGGTCTTCAGAAGATTTCAATGGCAAAATGAGAATATAGATTTTTTTTTTTAAACATACACACTTTTTTCTCACTCACACACACAGTCTTTTCGGCAACTTAGGCCAGGGGCGTATATAGGGGGCGCCCCCCCCCCGAAATTTCCCAAACACATATACATATATAGGGATATACAGACATCAGAGCAACAAATTTTTCCCCAGGATGGAAAACTTTGGTTCCGCAAAGGAAAAAATGTTCCGCAAAATATTTCGTGTGAAAAAAATTTAGTTTCTTAAAAAAAAAAAATTTTCCGCAGAAAAATTTTCAGTTCGGGCCCCCCCCCGAAAAAAATTTTTATATACGCCCCTGACTTAGGCCATATAAGATATAAAATGTCAACTTTCTAGCTATTTTCGATCTTGAGATATTTTGTTTACAGACAGACACACATACACGACCATGTCGAAAAATCACTTTTTTGGATTCAGGAGAGCTCAAAACGTGTATATCCATCAAAATCTCACCATCGAATTTTTGACATGAATCCAATACTTTCTCTCTATATATATTAACATATATAGAGGTAAGAGAAAGTAAAAATCCATTAATACAGATAAATAATTTTTTTTTTTCAATAATAAATTTCCGGATAATTAAAATGATTGTTTTAAGATTTTAGTTTCAATGTAAATGGAATGGAAAGTGTTTTTGTTGTTGTTGTTTAATAACTCAATTATTTGCTGAATCGAAATGTTTAAATAATTCAATTATTTCTGGTTAAACTCCGTTTAAAATTATTATTTATAAATAAAAATATATAAATGATTGGAAAAATCATTGGATCAAAAATAATAATAATTGTAATACCACTAAAAAAAAGGTATTCATTAAAAAAAGAGCTAGTAATAAAATGAGAAAGGTGTTAATTAGTTTTGTTTTTATTTAAAATAAAATATTTATTTAAAATAAATTCAAATAAAATTTGTTGAATATTTAATATGACAATGCATGAGATTTATTTAATTTTCCAGTTATAATAAACTTTTATTTGTTTTACGCTGGCCCTCGCTTTTGCTCATAGTTTTAAGTAAAATTGTCAATCGTATTTTTCTAAAATTTCTAATTTGTTGTACAAATAAAATAATTTTTCTCTTACTACCCCCCCCCTCCCCTCTCCGCCCTTCCGGTCTTCCATTACTAATAATTTTGAAAACTATCTCTATTGTAATATTTTTTCTTTTTTTTAGAAATGTTTTATAATAAATGTCTATCATAAATGTCAATTCATACATATAAAATTAGACAAAGAGAGAGAAAAATGTTTGACATTTTCAGTTCTTGACACACGAATTATTCAATAAATCTATGAATCTATCTCTTCAATTTTAGTCAACATACTAGACAATTATCTGACCCTTAAAAAGCGAGAGCTTTAGATAGCTGTGAAGTGCCTCCTCCAAAATGTTCATAAATTCAAAAACCAAACAAATATTTTCTGACAACAGATAAGCCCACTCAGCGTCGCTAAAGGATAGAGGAACCAAGATGTACTAGTTTCACTTTTTTCGCTTCTTTGCAGCCTACAGGAGAGCCAGAACCTTGGTATCCGATATTGGGCGCCTATCCGATAATCGGCTACTTTCCCCTATTGTTGGAAAATATAAAATATTTTATATTCTTTAAAATTTATTAATTTGGGGGCAGGGGGGATGATAACTCGGATGTTCCGAACCCCCGTCAAAAAATATTTTTCTGCTACGCCCCTACAGTTTATGCTTTTAAGTCAAAAATCGTTATACTAATGACATCAGTTTATTAGAAATAATTATTTTAGGGTTGTTAGGAGAAATAAGGGAGAAAAAAATTAAATTAGGGAAATGGCAAAAGTAAAAATGGGAAAGTTCTTAAAATTTTAGTATATAGTAATTATTACTGGTCTTTTTTTCAGGCATTTCTATTTAAGCCATTTGGTATCCAAATGACTTGAATAAAATCATCGGACTGCCTGGGGTCCGAACCCGCGACGTTCGGTATAGAAGGTAGGCACGCTACCAACTTTACCAAACCCGAGGGCTAATGGTCTGTTAGTCGCACTAGATTTGACGAACTCACAGTCAAAATTTGTATAGAAATGAGTCCAGAATAAACATTTCAACCAACGGTTGTTGGGCAAAGTTAAAAATTAATCGGATCTCCGAAATCTCAAATGGAGAGGTTCAAAAATGTTTACTTTCTCTTAGTCTATATCTGAAATATATAGAGAGAAAGTATTCGATTCATGTCGAGATTTTTTGAAAATAGAATCTTGTTTTCACTTTTTGGCATAGGCCTACCTAGTCCATTCTTTCCAATAATGTTTCACTTTTTAAGATGTATTCAACAAAAAAAAAAAAAAAAAAAAAAAAAAAAAATATTTTTAATTTTTAAAGATCAAAGAATTAAAAAAAAAGCTATTTCAGATGGGATGGAATTGAGAAAAAAAAATGTTTTGCTTTTATTTTAATTCCCTCTACCCCCCCCCCCCCTCCCCTCCTCCATTACTTTCCTACAAACAACCTTCTCTTTATTCCCCCTTGAGCAAGCAAAACACACACTGTGAAGAGAAAACTTGTAATATGAACGGAATATGGAAATAAAAAAGAATATATACAACATTTTTTAGGGATAATGATTCAATGTTCTCCATATTTTACAAGTTTTACAATAATAATAAGAGAGGGGAGAGATTTTTTTTTTATTAATATTTAGAAAAGATAATTTGACAAAATTTTTAAGAGAAAAAGAGAACAATACTTTATTATTATTTTAAAGTAAAGATTATATAAACATCATGCGACATTATTTGTTTTTTTTTTTTTTTTTTTTTAATTAATTAATATGTTAAAATGACTCTAAAGAAAATGAAAATATTATATACCATAGCAAGAATTTAAAGGAAGAAAATAACTTAAAGCAATATAAATTTTTTTTTTTCCTTTCGCTGTCTTTTACAGTCCACGCCACACGTGCCTGGTGTGCTCAAGAGTGGAGCCTTGAGCTTAGTCAACAAAATCACTTCCAACGGTTAAGCATTTTGATTGCCTAAGCTCAAGGCTCCGCCCTCGAGCACATCAGGCACTTGTGGTACCGACTGTACTACCTTCTACCCAGTGACGGCGCTAGCTTATTCTCAGTGGGGGGCAGGAGAGGGGCAAACTTATTACCAAGGGGGGCAGTCAATAAATATATAAGCTACATCAACAGAGAAATAAAACTGGTGTGACTCGTGGCACCATTTTTTTTGTGTGACCTTAGGAACCGACAGAAGTTTCGGATTCGGCCAAATTTCAGCCGAAACTTCGCCCTGCCAGAAACCTGACTTTGAAAAAGATGGGAAGATGCTCGTATACTAAAAAAAAAACGTCGAGTGAAATTCGCACTTAAAAAAAAGGTCAAATGATTTTCGCAAGAGGGAAAAATGGAAATTCTACTAAAAAAAAAAGATGAATTTTGTATAGGAAATTTTAAGAAAAAGTTTAAAACAATTTTCGATTTCGGTTACTCTTTCGGTCGAAACTAAAATTGAAGCCAAAATTCGGTTTCGGCTGAAAATCTTGTTTCGGTCGGACTCTAGTCGACATAGGCCTATATTTAGTTTCCAACAGTAAGGAACATTTTTTTACTTTCTCTTACCTATGTATATATGTAATATATATATAGATAGAAAGTATTGGATTCATGTCAAAAATTCGATGTCGAGATTTTGATGGATCTTCACGTTTTGAGGTCCCCTGAATCCAAAAAAGTGGTTTTCGCGACATGGTCTGTCTATGTGTCTGTGAACAAGATATCTCAAGAACGAAAAGACCTAGGAGGTTGAAATTTTATATTTAAGTTAGGCACCCCCCATGGGACGTGACACGAAGCTTTTGAACAAAATCGACCAAAGAGTACTAGTACTTTACTGATGCACTTTTTCAGTTTTTTTCGATTTTCTCAAAATTCGCTCCAACGATTTTTTTTTAAATTCAAAAAATCAATTATTTTTTAGATGCTCTTATAAATGTATATTCTCATTTTGCCATTGAAATATTCAGAAAACCACTTTACTCTTGTTCTTCATAGGAAAGATAGGAATTTCTCCTATGGTTGCTATGGTAACAAAATATAAATATTTTCCCATACTTATAAATTTTACATCTGCCTATCTCCTATACCAAACGTCGCGGGTTCGGACCCAGTCAGTTCGATGATTTTATTTAAGCCATTTGGATACCAGATGGCTTAAATAGAAATGCCTGGACCCCAAATTGATATATTTAATTACAACGGTTATCGTCAAAGTCTTATATGGCCTAAGTTGCCGAAAAGACTGTGAATGTGTGGATGCATGTGAGTGTGAATGAGAAAAAAGTGTGAATGTTTAAAAAAAAAAAAAAAAAAAAATTTACATCTTGAATTAAAATGTACTCTACTGTCGGTAACTAAATATATCTCAACACAAAAAATCTGGTGTGACAGCACAGTTCACAACTTTCGATTACCGAAGGTAAGAGAAAGTTGTGTGCTGTGCGACCAGCCACACCAGATTTTTTTTTTTTTGTTTTTTTAAACATTCACACTTTTTTCTCATTCACACTCACATGCATCCACACATTCACAGTCTTTTCGGCAACTTAGGCCATTCAAGACTTTGACGATAACCGTTATGAATATATATTATTTGGGGTCCAGGCGTACGGACATTAGAATTCAAGATGTAATATTTATAAACATGAGAAAATGTTACTATAGCAACCATTTCTCCTATCTTTCCTATAAAATACAAGAGTAAAGTGTGTTTCAAAAGATTCCAAGGGCAAAAGAAAAATATACATTTTAAAGAGGATCTAAAAAATGTCACACCACAGGCACTGAACCTTACCGAATGTCGTGCAGGGAAATACAGTATTTTCAGTTTTGGTTGGCAGGCTTTCTCATTATCTCCTGAGAAATATGAAAGCCCATAAATTGGTTTAGCGACCAAGCGCGTTTAGTTTAGCCCCGGCTCAAAAGGGGGGGGGGGTGGCCACTTTGGATCACGTGATTGAACACTAAAATCCAGATTTACCCAGGAATTTTTCTGAAAGATATTGGCTATGCGCGGAATTTCTCAAAATCAGTATCAATTTCTTCTGAATCATTTGAGCTTGATTCATAGCTGGTGGATTTACACTTGTACCCGAAGAAGAAATTTTTGTTTAGATTAGGGCTCAATAAAGTTTTTTTTTAATTTAGGTCTTTTTCGGCATCGAAAGCCATTTAGACCCCTTCTCTATTTCAATTCGATTGGTAAAGTTATCGGATATTTTTTCTTTTCGATGACATTATAATGGCACAAAAGAAAGATATTTACTCGACAAAAACTTGAGAGTAACTAAATTTATTTATTAAAATAAAGAATTAAAAAAAAAATAATCTTTCTTTTTTACATTGTAATAAAAAAGCTTAAAAAATTACATTTTTTTTAAGGAAAAGTGAATAATTTTAGAAATTTTTTTTAATTTGGTATCCGAGCTGACTGGGGGGCATCCGGGGGGGCAGAGGTCCTTGCCGGGGGGCGAATGCCCCCCTAGCCCCCCCGTAGCGCCGTCACTGCTTCTACCTAGCTTCCTTCTTCATTCTAGATTTCACTCTACATGAGGCCTATTTAAACACTGATGAATTTACAATATATTATTATTTTATTTAAATTAAATGGGTATTTAATATAAATATTATCGTTCAGAAGAGGAGAAAACTACTGACTTTTGCGCTATAAAACAAAAGCTTTGGCTCTACTTTAAGGAACAGAGGAGGCACAGTGGATAAATTAAAATAATAATACTCAAAGGAATTGTTGCGTGTTCATTAATTAGAACATTATTTATTTAAATTTACATATTTTATTTAAACAATCACGAGATTTAATTAAATATAAATAATTTATTCTCTAATTTACTTCCTTTGGGGATTTTGTAAAAAAAATCATTAAAAAAAAAAAAACTCCCTAAAGAGAAAATTTCTCAAAGATAAGATAATCCTAAGTTTACTTGAAAAGAAATTCAAAAAAAAATTTTTTGACAAAAGATTTTTTTTTATTGAATGTAACAAAGTAGAAAGAACATTTTCTATTATATAGGCTAGTCAAAATATTATTTTGTCTAAAACAGCAGTTTTTTCAAAAGTCCCTAGCAGTTGAGTGATTTATTTACTTTCTATGTGTTGGTTGCATAGTTTTTAATTTGGTTTAAGGTCGCTTTTTCGGCATCGCAGGCCATTTAGACCCCGTCTCTATTTTTTAAATTATTTAGATACCGAATGGTGTAAATAAATGTCCATATCAATATGAAAGACTACATATACACACTTTGACACTATTCCTAGTGTCTAACTGATGTAAAAAAAATAAAATGTAAAAAAAAAATTTGGGTTTTTACCATTTTTTTCACGATCAGGCAAAATTTGTCTACCATCCTGATCCGGGTCGCTGCCCACACTTTGGGAAACGAAGAACTATGTAATTATTTTCCCTATAGTTGGAAATTTTTTCTGTTGGGAATCTTATGTCCTAAATAAATAAATATATTTGTATATGGTCAAGTAATTATAATTTTATTGATGTATGGTGAAATGTGACAACAGAGTGTGTAGAAAAATACTTTTATTTAATCTTTTCATCCAAAGGACATCCTCAGGCCAGCGTTATGTAAATATAAAATAGTATATAAATTATTTTAATGATTTTTCTAAGTAGAAACAATTGTGTCAATCAACTTGAGGATGTCCTTTGGGCGTAAATCGATCCCCAAAAGTTTAAATAAAAGTATTTTTCTACACACTATGTTGTCTCATTTAACCACACATCACTAAATACAATATATCAGAAATGGAGTATTTAATCAAGCTTATAATTTTATTATTTATTTATTTAATTCGTTTAAATAATTATAATGATTAATGATTTCAAATTTTCATTTTGTTAAAAAACTTATTCCGCTTCTTAATTTATTCAAATAAAAGTTTCTCAAAAAAAAAAAATAATTAAAATTCTTTTCGACGATAAAAGAAAGTCAGATGGAATTGTGGATGGATAAAGAAAGAAGAGAGAGAGAGAGAGAGGGAAGGGAGTATTGTTTCTGATTGCTTTGAATGAATGGGATGATGATGTTTTGTATTTCAACTGTTTCTAAAGGAGAGAAAGACGACATATATAAGATAAGGGATAAGATAAGACAGATCCCCTCCCTCCACCTTAAACTTTATAATATTCAAGGGTTCGAAGTCAAGAACTGTCCGAAAGTCAACGGACCGTTCGTTTCGTTTCGTTTTGACGCCCTTCTCTGTCTGTCTGTCTTTCAGCTCTTGTTTAAACTTGCCATCAGAGAGAAGTGAGTCAACCCTCTTTATAGAAATAGAGACAATTGGTCACTTGGAAAAGTTTCTTTTGTCTTCTTGTTTAACAATTTGAATATTCTTTCTTTTTTTCTTTTTTTGTCAAATGTCAATTTAACGAGTAAAATTATATTGTAGGCATTTCGATTTTATTATTACTGTGTAGACAGGCCCGCAGACAGAGAGGTCCGGACCCTTTAAGCACCATAAAATTCTAATAAAAAATAATTTTTGATTTAAATATCAATTGAAAAAAAATAATTTTCATGAAGTTTTTTTCTTAAGGGAGTCCGGGCCCTTTTAAGGCGCGCTCCTCGAA
>JAKCPI010012785.1:0-11083 GCA_023213315.1 Euborellia annulipes | reverse complement strand
TAAATATATGTCGACACAAAAAATCTGGTGTGACAAGCACAGTACACAACTTTCGATTACCGAAGGTAAGAGAAAGTTGTGTGCTGTGCGCCAGTCACACCAGATTTTTTTTTTAAATTCTGATTGGTTATTTTGAATTTTTGAATTTTGAATTTCGTATATGCAACACTTACTAGACAATGCATGCACTTACTAATGTTAACAGTAAAAGAGTGGAAAAAAATAAACACGATGTTTTGATTAATCTATGCTTTCAAGAAAAAAAGTTTGTCCCCCCCCCCCCCCAAGGGGACCCCGGCACGAGAAGCTAGTGCCTTCTCTCTGAGCCACGGGTCACGGGCCAAGAAAAAGTTGAAATTACGCCACTTGCCTTTTCGGAATTCGATAATTATAATTCATTTATTTAAGGTCTTCTTTTTCGGCAACGGAGGCCATTTAGGCCCCTCCTCTATTTAATTGGTAGCCAATTAAGTTGAAATAAATTTTTGTCGCATGAGACGGGATGCGAACCCGCGACTCTTACAAGGAGTCCCCACGGGTTGTGGGTCACCGATTTTTTTCAAACTCATAGGATTTGAAGATTAGTATCTGGACATCAATTTCCCAAAGCAGTACGATGCACTACTCAAGAACACTCAAGAAAATCGACTTTGAAGACGATCAAGATTTCCGAGTTGTTTAAGTTTGGATAATTTTATTTATATGTAAACAGTGTCTGGTAGCCGTGAGAGTTAGCGCAACAGTCTAGAAAACAAGAAGTCGCTAGTTCGATGCTTGTTCAGGACATTTTTTTTTCAATTCTCTATCCTTATATACATACAGTATCTCTCATATTAACATTTATAAAATTGAAATTAAATTAACAAATATTTTTTCAATATAAATTAACATCTTTTATTTCTAATTACCACTCGTTACACACTGAAAATACGAATATTTATAATAAATTGAAATTTGGTATAAAAATTAAAAACATCTTATTGTTAAATAAGACGATTCGTTGCATATATTTTCATATATCTTTTTTTTTTAAACACTCACACTTTTTTCCACTCACACACACATGCACACAGTCTTTTCGGCAACTTAGGCCAAATAAGATTTTAGTCGATAAAACAACACGGCGGTGAAAACTGTAGTTTTTAGTAGTATAGTTTTTACAGTACAAAACAAAACAATGCATCTCACACCCGTGAATTGTGTTTTTATATTGTTAATTAAAAAAATACGTCCATCTGTATTTCATTGACCATTGATTGTAGGTTTTTGTAATGAAATGTATTTAAAAAAAATTCTTGTTAAACTTTTATCAAATATGTTTGTCTCATTGATCATAGGTCCTGAGGAAGGGCGCGATTTGCGTCCGAAACGTCGGCGATCGTAATAAAATTAGATAAAAATTGATTGAATTTTTTGTCTGATTTCTTTCCTGGCTGCCATCCTACTCATATCTTCTAATAGTTCAGCCATCATCTAAATAGTATAGTTTTTAATTTTTATACCAAATTTCAATTTATTATAAATATTCGTATTTTCAGTGTGTAACGGGTGGTAATTAAAAATAAAAGATGTTAATTCATATTGAAAAAATATTTGTTAATTTAATTTCAATTTTATAAATGTTAATATGAGAGATACTGTATGTATATAAGGATAGAGCAGTGGTTTCATGGGGTTTTTTTTTAATTTTTCCTCAAAAATACTAAAGACAGATTTTATATTTAAGAAACATCAAACTGTGGGCAATGTTTAAAAGACCATTAAAGCGTCTAAACAAAAATTGTATCAAACTGTAAAGCATATTTTCCCTAAGTGGAAAACAATATGTAAAGCTAATAATGAATAAATATTTCTAACTAAAAAAAAAAAAAAAAAAAAAGCAG
Organism: Euborellia annulipes; assembly: GCA_023213315.1. Lineage (NCBI taxonomy): Eukaryota > Metazoa > Arthropoda > Insecta > Dermaptera > Anisolabididae > Euborellia > Euborellia annulipes. The sequence goes on along the minus strand of JAKCPI010012785.1, from coordinate 9,200 downwards.
TGGTTTCTAAACTTTATGTTACGCCTCCCTTAAAAATATTTAATCTTATGATGCCCCCCCCCCTCCCATTTTATAAAATAATACAAAAACAAAAATTTTTAATGTTAAAAAATATAAATTTATATAAAAATATTTTTTTTTATTTATTTTTATTAAAACTACCAATAATTTGGAAAATTGGTCCTGGGGGCCAATATACGCGCCTCCCCTTAGACTAGTCCGCGCCTCACAATTTGGGAAACACTGGTATAAGGGTATTTTATGGCTGGTGGAATTTGTATCAGGAATGAAATTTAGAAGAAAACGCAACCAGAATGTTTTCTTTAAAAATATATTTTAACAGCTTACTTTTCGGCCTTGGTCAAAGTCATCCTCGGATGACCACTAACAGCTCCGAGGAAGGCTTTGACCAAAGCCGAAACGTCAGCTGTTAAAATATATTTTTAAAGCAAACATTCTGGCTTCGTTTTATCTAACTTTCATTCCTGAAGGAAAATATTTTTTTCAAATCTTATTTTCACGCTCTAGGGGGAGGGGGGTGACTAACTTAAATATAAAATTTCAACCTCCTAGCTCAATTCATTCATGCTTTAAATTGAACCCAAACAGACACACAGACAGAACATGTCGGGAAAACCACTTTTTTGGATTCAGGGGACCTCAAAACGTGTATATCCATCAAAATCTCGACATCGAATTTTCGACATGAATCCAAAACTTTCTCTCTATATATATGTACATTAACTTATACATATAGGTAAGAGGAAGTAAAAATTCAAATCCGAATTGAGATTAGTTCTTTATACAAAAAGATGCGGTAACTCACCCCAGTAAAATTCTAAGTGGACTAATCATTTCTTACTTTTCTACCTAATAAAAAAAATCCCTACAAAATTCTGCAAGGGATTCGATGGGTTCCTAAGTTACCCAGTGTTATTATTATCTGTTTATGAGAGTTTCGATATCTTCAAAAATTAATTCCGCCCCAGTAATAATAAATTTTAGAATGACATTAAAATGTTTCTACCCCAATATCCTATTTGATAAATAGTGAATATAAATTTTAACTCAAACGGAATGCACTTATTTTTTAGTAAAATATTAAAAAACATTAATATCCCTGCGCATTATAGGGGATGGGGCATAACCCCCTCTTTAAGGAAATGTGAGCCTTCACCGCGAAATTACTCTCAAAATAATTTGAATAGATTTATAAATAATTATTTTAATTTTTATTTTATTTCAATTTTCAACCCTTAATCCACCACCCCTGTGTAAAAGTATATTAAGGAAATTTGATTAACAAAAATATAGGCCATATAGAAAGTACCTATATAATGGTAAATAATGGTGACTTAAGATAAAAAATAAAAAACTAATTTTTTTCCAATGACACCTACACTCCCCCTCCCCCTTTCAACAGCTTATATTCTCCCTCTACCCTTAGTGAAATACAAAATATTTAATTTCATATTCAAAAGAATCGTTTTTCGCAATCAAATTATATGTTTCTTTTCAACGATAAAATGCATAATAATTACCTTTAATAAGACTCTCAAGAGGGTGTGTTGGCTGACGGTGTGGCCAGGGTGGGTTACACTATATTAATTATTCACTTTGATTCACTTTAAACACAAAAAAAGAGATCAGCGCCTGCAGCCTGGCAACGCACTCGACTCGACTGAACGAGAGAGAGACTTGTCTTTCTATAGGAATAAAACAGATGAAAAAAACAATTCCCTTTTTATTAAAATTAAAAAAATACCTTTTGCTCTTATCTAACTATATTTAGAGCTGAAAAAGAATGTCAACAAGTGATTTGGAATATTCCAAGGCCTTTCTTAAATAATCAACCCTTCATCCCTCCTAATCAACCCTTAATATAATAAAATAATAATAATCGCTATTTTTTGAATGTTTTCTATTTATTTGGCTTTGATTTAGCTAAAAAAAATTTTAAAAACCTTTTTTTTTTCAATTTTTCAACCCCTTACTTATCCTAATAAATAAAATAATTAACAATGCTATCGCCTTCAGCGAGCTTCGCGACTAGTCAGAAAAAAATTAAAACCCTGAGAAACTTCCCTGGATCCGCCTTTGGGTTTTACACATAGTATAATTTTCTAGTATGAGTCTTACTTAGGGCCAAGTGGTTTTCAAACTTTATGTTACAACCCTCCCTTAAAAATATTTAATCGTATGACGCCCCCCCCCCCCCACACACATTTAATAAAATAATTCAAAAACAAAAATTTTTAATACTAAATTAAAAACTCCGTCCCAGAATTTTCTAAATTATTTTATTATTTTATTTATAAAACTAGCAATCATTTGGAAAATTGATCTTGGTGGCCAATATTCGCGCCTCCCCTTAGACTAGTCCGCGCCTCCCTAGGGAGGCGTGCCTCACAGTTTGGAAAACGCTGGGATAGAGAATTGAAATAAAAAAAAAAAAATGTCCGGAACAAGCATCGAACTAGCGACTCCTTGTTTTCTAGACTGTTGCGCTAACTCTCACTGCTACCAAACACTGTTTACATATAAATAAAATTATCCAAACTTAAACAACTCGGAAATCTTGATCGTCTTCAAAGTCGATTTTCTTGAGTGTTCTTGAGTAGTGCATCGTACTGCTTTGGGAAATTGATGTCCAGATACTAATCTTCAAATCCTATGAGTTTGAAAAAAATCGGTGACCCACAACCCGTGGGGACTCCTTGTTAGTACAGAAGACCAGCACGCTAATTCCTACACCAAGGCCCGAGGGCGTAATTAAACATATTTAACAATAATAATTTATTTGTTACATTTGCGACTCATCGCGGTGCCCCTGCCGGTAATTCGTGACCCCCTAGAGGGCCGCCACGGCCCACTACTTTAAGAAGAACTGCTTTATACGACTGTTGGTGGCCAATATTCGCGCCTCCCCTTAGACTAGTCCGCGCCTCCTAGGGAAGCGCGCTCTCACAGTTTGGGAAACGCTGGGATAGAGGTGAAATAAAAAAAAAAAAATGTCCCGAACAAGCATCGAACTAGCGACTCCTTGTTTCTAGACTGTTGCACTAACTCTCGCTGCAGACACTGTTTACATATAAATAAAATTATCCAAACTTAAACAACTCGGAAATCTTGATCGTCTTCAAAGTCGATTTTCTTGAGTGTTCTTGAGTAGTGCATCGTACTGCTTTGGGAAATTGATGTCCAGATACTAATCTTCAAATCCTATGAGTTTGAAAAAAATCGGTGACCCACAACCCGTGGGGACTCCTTGTTAGTACAGAAGACCAGCACGCTAATTCCTACACCAAGGCCCGAGGGCGTAATTAAACATATTTAACAATAATAATTTATTTGTTACATTTGCGACTCATCACGGTGCCCCTGCCGGTAATTCGTGACCCCTAGAGGGCCGCCACGGCCCTTACTTTAGAAGAACTGCTTTATACGACTGCCGAATTTCATTTCAAAATTTCAACGGGAATTTGGTAAAACAGCGGAACGGACGGAGGAATAGAATTTATTTGCGGGCAAGAGCTAGTCAGCAAAAAAAAAAAAAAAAAATAGACAAAATAACAGCACCAGGCCACCAACCACTCCGGAAGAACGCCGAGGACGGACACTTCTGGGGGAGGGGGGGGGACGATGATCTGAAAGGTAATTCCCCCCTCTCAAATGAATAAATTTTAAAGAATATAAAATATTTTTTATAATTTCAGTATTTTACTTTTTAACACGATGTTTATACAGTATATTTCTCTTTATTTATAAATTTAGGAGATTTCGGGGGCGGGGTTTGAACCCTGCCGTGAACTGTTATATACAAAAAAAATCTTATTGTTGCTTTTGAGCTTTATGGAATAACAAACAGTGTTTGGCCCCCGGGTTTGGCGTAGTAAGTAGCGCGCCTACCTCCTACTTTTAAACGTCGCGTTCGGACCCGAGCAGTCCGATGATTTTATTTAAGCCATTTGGATACCAGATGGCTAAATAATGCCCTGACCCCACAGTAGATATATTCTCTACACGTTATCGTCAGTCTTATATGGCCTAGTTGCCGAAAAGACGTATGAATATGTGTGATGTGGTGTGATGAGAAAGTTAGATGGTTAAAAAAAAAAAACGTATTTGCTTTGGGAAAATGCGCTCTAAATAAAATAATACTTATGGACTGTTTGCCCGATTTTAGTTTCTATAAAGTTTGCGAATACAATAATCATATAATTTTTTTCTTTATAGAGAGATAAGAATAAATCCCTGACTTGATATTTTAACACAATCGCAGATATTTCAATTGAATGAAATAAAAAAAAATATATAAAAAAAAAAAAATAAAAAAAATAAGAGACAATAAAAAGAATAAATTATTATTTTAAAAAGAGTATTTTTGTACCATATATCTAGTGTTAAAGGATTTGAAAGAGAGAGAGAGAGGGAAAAATAATAAGCCCTCGGATTTAAGAGTTTATATTCTATATATATACACTCTTTCAATAAAAATAAAATTGAAGACCAATCCTAAGTCCCACCTCACTCTACTGACACGAGAGAAGAACCCGGAATTTATTTCACCCTCCCCCACAATTCCCCCCCAGCCTAATATTCATAGATATGTATTTTGTAAGTTTAATACAGCCTCTCTTGGCGTAAGATAAAATATGATATTTATCTATATAATAACGGTAAATTATATTCATTCCGCCGTGAAGTGGTGAGGAGGGGGTGGGGGGAGGGGGAGGAGGAGAGGGCGTTAAGACCGAAAATCCTTAAAGGGAAAAAGTTTGTAGCGTTGATATCAGTTTGCATGCATAATGCATGTGCCAAGGATTGCAGACAGGGGAGGCAGTGAGCCTCCCTGTTTATAAGAAGTAGCAACATGCAGTATATTACAAGGCTAATTGCAAAAAAAGATTGTAATTACTTAATTAAGAGGGAATTGTAATTTATTGATGTATTGTGTGTTTTTTATGAATATTAATAACAATTGTTTAATAGAAGGTCGAAACGTCTTTTATTGGGAGTTTTATTGAACCTCGAGCATTCCAATTTGGCTGATATCTCCATCCCTCTATTATAAATCACATCACAGCAACAACTTCAGGCAATTATATTATTTAAAACTATTGAATAAAAAAAAATGCTGTGACTGAACACACACCAGATTTTTTTTATGTCGAGATATAGAGTAAGGTGGGGCAAAAATCCGCAGTTTTTCTTTGGGAATTTTTTTGGACCTTCCTATGAAAGAACAATAAAAATAGGAACATCCCCTGAAAGCCTGGTTAATTGGCCATCTTACATAATTTTTTTGGTTTCCAATTCGGTAGCATAAGAGTAGGAGAGGTATTTAAACAAAAATTTTTCATTTTGCGGACTTTTGCCCCACCTGAGGGGTAAAAGTCCGCACTAGCTGGGCAAAAGTTCTTAGGTGCAAAACAATTGCCCCTGCAGCGAACAACAGTCCCGAACCAGGGTATAAAAAAGACTTAATAAGAAATACATTAGGTATAGGTATGTTTTATGTATTTATTTTATTTATTGGAAATACACAATAGGCCTAATAACAATTAGTCCCCAGTAAGATTGAAGTTCACCAATCTGCATAAACATTTCGGGTCGTATCGTTTCCCTAGGCTCATTAATCCGAGAAACTACTCAGCGGGGGTGTACATGGTAGAAACCCAGAAAATACTAGGTAGGGGTATTAGAAACTCGAATACCATTGGGTGACATTTGTTCCATTGGAGATCAATTGGGCCTTTTGCCCCGTCGAGGCCGCGGACTTTTGCCCCATTTAGCTATTTTGATCAGAGAAGTGTTACAAAAAATTTTTATTGTTAACTGTAGAGAAGAAAAAAGGTTTTAAAAAATATTTATTTAGGGGTTATCAGCTTGCAATCAAAGACATTAGATAGTTAGAAAAGTGCATGCTGGCACATGTTGCAACCATGAGAATTTCCATAAATATTAGATGGAAGGGTGACAAAAACAAAAATTTGCTCATTGTTACACAATCGGCTCAAACACGTTATTGAATTTCGAATCATCATCTGTTCTTGTTGTTAGCAACCTAACAAAGTTGTTTAGAACAACGCCAAGTCTACCGGGGATTTTAAAATGAGGATTCGGACTTTTGCCCCCGTGCGGACTTTTATTCCACCTTACCTCTATTTATTTTAGTGTCCCACCGATCCAGTGGTGTTTCTCGGGGGGGGGGTAACTGGTTCTACAGCACACAATTAATTTCGGTAATTTAAAAGCGCATTCTGTACTTGTTTGCCAGAATATAAATACAAATTAAATTTTTAAGTTTTAATTTTTAAAATTTTACATTAAAAATAAATTTTTTTTTTTGAAAAAAAAAAGTATTTTTTTTTAAATCTCTGGGGGGGGGATAATGACACCCTTGACCCCTCGCTCTTGTATCCGCCCTTGGTTTCTACGAATGTACATTTTTTTTTTAAACACACACTTTTTCCCATTCACACACACATACACATACACACAGTCTTTTCGGCAACTTAGGCCACTTAAGACTTTTTACCATTTGGTATCCAAATGGCTTAAATAAAATCACCGGACTGCCTGGGATCCGAACCCTCGACCCTTGGTTTACAAGGCAGGCCCGCTACAAATATGTCAAGCCCGAGGGCACCAATATAAATGTATTAGAATTCAAGATGTTTATTTAAGGCATTTAGGTACCAAATGGCTTAAATAGAAATGCCTGGACCCCAATATATATATTCATAATAACGGTTATCGTAAAAAGCTTTATATGGCCTAAGTTGCCGAAAAGACTGTGTGTATGTGTGTGTGAATGGGAATAAGAGAAAGTAAAAAAGGTGTGAGTGTTTAAAAAAAAAAAAAAATTCAAGATGTAATTTATAAGCATGGGTAAATACAATATTTATATTTTGTAACCATGGCAACCATTTCTATCTTTCCTATGAAGAACAAAAGTAAAGTGGCTTTCAAACAATTTTGAGGGAAAAATGAGAGTATACATTTAATAGAGCATCTAAAAAATAATTGATTTTAAATGAAGTTTAATCAAAATCGTTAAAGTGAATTTTGAGAAAATCGAAAAAAAACTGAAATAGTATGTTATATTAGTAAAGTACTAGTTCTCTAGCCGATTTTGTTCAAAAGCTTCGTATCACGTCCCAGGGGGTGCTTATCTTAAATATAAAATTTCAACTTTCTAGCTCTTTTTATTCTTGAGATATTTTGTCACAGACACATAGACAGACCATGTTGCGAAAACCACTTTTGGATTCAGGGCACCTCAAAACATGTATAACCGTCAAAATCTCGATATCGAATTTTTCACATGAATCCAATACTCTATATATTAACATATTTAGACGTAAGAGAAAGTAATAAGCTGGACATTAAATTGAAAGTGCTTCTAAATGCAAAAGTTTCTTGGATCTACGAAAGTCCTATCAAACCACTTATGAGTCAACAATCCTTGAAGAGTTATATAATAATTAAACATTTAAATTCTTAATATTAATCTCCCAGCACATAAAAAGTAGATAGATTTCATTGTAATAAACTAAACTCCTATTTAATTACCATAAATAAACATCCAATTCATCTGATTTTACTTCTCTCATTTTTCCAAGGTAAATTCTCTTTAATGAGATTCATATATTCATTAAAAAAAATTTTTTTTTTTACACTAACGAAACGAATGCAATGTTGAAAAATATTTAATGAATGTAATTAATCCTCTTTCACAACTCCCCATTTTTTTTTTATGTTGACATTTTTCGTAATGGGCACTTAAAATCGCATTAAAATATCAAAATAAACTCGATAAAAGCCGATAAATATTTTATTACACACGGACATCAAAACATTTTCAATGATTCTGCCCTGAAAATAACTTGTAATTAACACTTCATTTAATTACGGAGTTATAAATAAAAAGAGGGTTAAGGGTTAAGGTGTTCAACATCATTTTTTTATTAAATCGATAAATTTAGTTTAACTATACTTATTAATAGAGAATTAAAAAAAGGAAATGTTAATAAAAAAATGTTTAGAGCAGACAGGTTTTGCAAAAGCCCTCGGGGCTTGGCGTAGGGGGTTAGCGTGCTAACCTCGTATACCAAAAAGTCGCGGGTTCAAACCCCAGGCAGTCCGATGATTTTATTTAAGCCATTTGGATACCAAATGGCTTAAATAAGAATGCCTAGACCCCATATATGTATATTAATCAATAACGGATATCGTAAATGTCTTATATGGCCTGAGTTGCCGAAAAGAATGTGTGAATGTGTGTGTGAGTGTGAGTGTGAATGAGAAAAAAGTGGGAGTGTTATTTATAAAAAAAAAAGAAAAATAATTATCCAACATATAGTGTATTTTGAATTGTTTGTAGATCACGGTAAGGAAGATTAATTTAAAAAGAAGAAGAAACAGCACGAGAGAATAAGTTGAATGGAGAATTCGGAAGGATTACTCGCTATTTGTATGCAGATGGAAGAGCAAGAAAAATAATAATTCAAAGAATTATGTCGAGGATATATTCCAGACGTTGAGATTTGCAAATGATCAGTTTCGGTCAAGGTTGACCATCATCAGGCCTGTGAAAATACACATGAATCGTCTTCTGGTACAAATATACATGTTCTTTGAATTATTATTTTTCTTGCTCTTCCGTACCTTAAATCTTGTTGTAATCTTTCCGAATTGCTCCATTCAACATTAATTTATTTTAATAAGAACTAGGGTAACGACCAGAAAAAATAATATTATCCGTTTATTTTGTAGATATTTTGATCCCAGTATGATGGAATCATCTTGAGTACAAACAACGAGTTCAAACATATGTAAAATTATTTATCATACATATAAAATTTGTATTTATGGCGAGTCCATCTACTTTAACATATTGGATAGGAATGTGTGACCATCTGCAAAAACCTGTGGTTTGTACTGAAGATGATTCCACGCAGGGATGGGCAGGATCGTGATTCTTTGAGATTTAAATCCGAAAATCAGATCCGTTTCAGGATTTTAGGAGAGGGTCCTGGATCTGGATAGAAATTATTTTTGTTTTTTGGTTCTAGGATCGGATCGCTAATCCTTTTCGGAAGATTAGCAATCCTGGATTTTTGCGATTCTTTTCAAAGAATTGCCAGTCTTTAAAATTTTTTACTTTTTAATAAATATGCATATCTGTATTTGTG
>JAKCPI010012784.1:0-16484 GCA_023213315.1 Euborellia annulipes | reverse complement strand
AAAAATCTGGTGTGACTGGCCCACAGCACACTAACTTTCTCTTACCCTTCGGTAAGAGAAAGATGCGCACCGTGCTGGTCACACCAGATTTTTTGTGTCGAGATATATTTAGTTTCCGATAGCACCTTAGTTTCAAACTTGCATTTTAAATGTTGACTGCTTGAAATAAACTATGGTTATTTTTCAAAATTTTAATCTCATATTTGGACATTTTATACACAATAGAGAATCGTAAATAAATACAAAATTTCATAAGAATTGGAAAAAAAAATTTTAAATGCCTAAAAAGTTTCAAAGGGGACCCCCTTTTGAATCAAAATTAACATACAAATCCCTATAGGAAATTAACATTAGGCCTATGAGAGAAGGCGGAGAGACAGGCGATAATGTTTGCAAGTGAGAGAGAGAGAGATATATATGTTTTCTCCTAAGCAATTAAAGACACAAATAAATGGGAATTTAAATAATAATTGATTTTTAATCTAATAAAAAGAAAAAGATTTAAATTCCGTTACCATGGCAACCAGTTCTATCTTTCCTATGAAGAACAAGAGTAAAGTGGTCTTCAGAAGATTTCAACGGCAAAATGAGAATATACATTTTAAAGAGCATCTAAAAAATAATTGATTTTTGAATTTTAAAAAAAATCCTTGGAGGGAATTTTGAGAAAATCGAAAAAAAACTGAAAAAGTACATCAGTAAAGTACTAGTACTTTTTGGCCGATTTTGTTCAAAAGCTTATTTTGAGCGTGTGGGAAGGTACCTAAGTTAAATATAAAATTTCAATCCGGTAGCTCAATTCCTTCATGCTAAAAATCTGTCCACACATACAGACACACACACACACACACATACATACACACAGACCAATTTGCGGGACCCACTTTTTTGGACTCAGGGGACCTCAAAACATGTATATCCATCAAAATCTCGACATCGAATTTTTGACATGATCGCAATACTTTCTCTCCTATATATTTCATATATAGGCTAAGAGAAAGTAAAAAACTTCTGCTTTCGCAACCCTTCCTTGATACCACCAACAGCCACAACTACAATATTAATAAACTATAACTCAAAAATAATTAAAATAAAAATTGAATCCGCAAGAAACCAACTTCTAATTTTGTTTGAAATCACTAAAAAGTAAAACTCGTTTTGATATCTTTATTTTTTTCACTATTTCAATTTCCTTTCAATGCTTTAAATTTCCAACCATCAGAACTACTGTATAATAATATAGAAGGGGAGATCCCTCTCCATTGATGCATTCTTCGAAAGGAGCAGGCTACATGCCGGTGCTGAGGGAGTCCTTCCTCTAACTAGGACTTCCTTACTAGCATAAAAGGAATCGAATTTAGGATTAGTTCATTAGCTTAGAAATATGAACTCAGGTGGAGTTATTAAGATAGGAAAAGGTACAACTTCATGGGATGTTAATAGATGGCTACGGCCTGAGACTGGTGTGTGTCTACGTGTACGAAATCACCTCAGATAAATAAACAGAGATCCCGGTAGGAATTTCAAATAATATAAGAACTTCCTACTTCGCCGAAATCTCGTTTATACAACAATAAAATTTTAAACGATTTCAATTAATTATAGCACGACTATCAGACAACTGGAAGTGAAGAATTTATCTGAGTTCGATAGCCTCTTTAGATTGCATCAAAGAGAGAGATTTTTGGTTTGATTTAAAAACGATTTGTTATTTTTCCTCTCTCGTTTCTTCTTGTATAAATAACGCAAAATCATCATTTCTCTCTTTATCTCTCCCTCTGTCTCATCAACGCTATTCAATTAATATTATTTCAACATGTACAACATGAATGGGTGGTGTCGATCATTTATTTATTTATTTATTTCTATGAATGTATCTTTTGTTCAGCCAATTGAACTTGATGACAGTTTCAACGATGTCAATTAATATAAAGAAAAATGAATATCAAGGAGAAGGGGGTTGCGTTTTGTTTTATTAAGAGATGTTTGATTGAAAGGGTGATTCATAAGAAAAGCTTTAAAAGTACAATAGAAGTTCATTGATTCAGCAAAACGCTGAACTTAAATAATTCCACAAAATGCCCGAAAATCTACCCTCTGCGGTTAATTTACGACTCGTATGTCAATTCCGGTCTTCCTTTATTTCCATAACCTCCCCCCTTAGTATAATCTACCTGCCCTTACCTCTCTCATTTCTATATTTGCTTATATTGAAAGCGAAAATGAATTAATGTTTTTTTGTCAATGTAAATGAATGAATGAAGTATTAGATATATAAAAATAAATCAGCAATTTTTATCAGCAAGCAAATAAATTTAAATAAAAATGTTAATAGCTATTTGGTTAAAAAAAAAGTTTTCTCTTTTTTAAAGTGAAACTTTTATTATATCACTACGAATTTTTTGGTTCTTCTATCAGCATGTCGCTTTGTAACGAGGTGACGTAAAAAGCCATGACGCTGCAAGCTATGACGTCACAATCCGTGACGACAAAAATAAGAAAGTTGAAATTTAATATATATAACGAATTATAAAAAAATAACTGTGAGATTTAATAATTCAATTTTTAAATTGATAAAATATAATTTTTAAAATAATTTAAAATATTCAAATCTTCAATCTACTGTATATTAGGGTGGCCGCAAAAAACAAAAATTTTTAATTTCTTTCGGCCGAAAAAGTTGTCTTTTGGATAGAAAATGATAATGGCAAAGTTTTAGCTAAATTGGGTAACGTTAACCCGTGCCTCATCGGGGTTAAAATTTTGAAAAAGTGCGATTTTATCTAAAAATTCGCAGGTTTTACTTCATAAAACGAAAACCAAGTATCGTAGAAAAATTATTCTTGGCTCATTTCATAGCAAATTTAATTCTCTTGAGGTTTTATAATAACTATTTTTTCATTAAAACGTATAGATTTAGAGATATTTACAAATTACCATTTCGGTTTTGATATATTGCTCTTTCTGAAAAATAAATGGAAAGTCACATTATAGACCATTCGATATAACATTTTGCCGGAAAAATATTTCGAAGGGAATGAAATTTTTACTGGTTATTTGGGGGTACTCTAGAATGCCAATCCTAAGTTTTTGACCTCGAGGACCATGTGGGGGGGAGGGGAGGGGGACAAAAACCTCAAAAATTTGAGAATTCTTCAGTTTTTTGCTTATATCTTGTAAACTATTCATATTTTGTGAAATATAGCATAATTCAAAGTTGTAGAGCATTAAATTTGCTAAAATTTGGTATATAAAATGAATTCGTAGACCCAATACTAACCGAAATACGACTGGTCAATGTTGGACAAATTTACTAGAAATGAAAAAAAATATCAGAAAAAACGAATAGTCATGTCATTATCTACTTTTTACCTAGAAAGTATTCCGAAGTGAATTAAATTTTTACACGTTATTTGAGGGTACGCCAGATTGTATATCCTAAGTCTTCGACTTGGACGACCCTCTCTTAACTTGGAGGGGGTAGAGGAGGAAAAAACCTCAAAAATCTTTAACTTTTTTCAGTTTTTCTCATATATTTCGTAAACTAAACATATTTTGTTTACCCTAGTCCTATACAAAGTTGTAGAGGATTAGATTACTAAGCTTTCCTACATAAAATGTATTTGTAAACTCAATATTAACCGAAATACGGTCGGTCAAAAGTAAGACCACAAAAATGTTGGTCTTTTTCAGTTTTTCGTTATACCGCGTAAACTAACCATATTATCTCCACCATAGCATTAAATAAAGTTGTAGAGTACTAGATTTACTAAAATATGGTACATAAAACGAATTTGTAAACCGAATATAAATCGTAATACGACCGGTCAAATTTAGATAAATTTTCTCGAAAAGTAAAATTCTATTTAATTTTGACCGGCCGTTAGTATTGGGTCTACGAATTCATTTTATGTACCAAATTTTAGCAAATTTAATGCTCTACAACTTTGAATTATGCTATATTTCACAAAATATGAATAGTTTACAAGATATAAGCAAAAAACTGAAGAATTCTCAAATTTTTGAGGTTTTTGTCCCCCTCCCTCCCCCCACATGGTCCTCGAGGTCAAAAACTTAGGATTGGCATTCTAGAGTACCCCCAAATAACCAGTAAAAATTTCATTCCCTTCGAAATATTTTTCCGGCAAAATGTTATATCGAATGGTCTATAATGTGACTTTCCATTTATTTTTCAGAAAGAGCAATATATCAAAACCGAAATGGTAATTTGTAAATATCTCTAAATCTATACGTTTTAATGAAAAAATAGTTATTATAAAACCTCAAGAGAATTAAATTTGCTATGAAATGAGCCAAGAATAATTTTTCTACGATACTTGGTTTTCGTTTTATGAAGTAAAACCTGCGAATTTTTAGATAAAATCGCACTTTTTCAAAATTTTAACCCCGATGAGGCATGGGTTAACGTAACCCAATTTAGCTAAAACTTTGCCATTATCATTTTCTAGCCAAAAGACAACTTTTAGGAGGTTCGGCCGAAAGAAATTAAAAATTTTTGTTTTTTGCGGCCACCCTACTGTATATATATAATCCAGGGGGCGAAGCCCTCCTGGCTAGCCGCGCCGCCCGCCGAAGGCGTCTATTGATTTCCTATTTTCCAATTGTTAAGTTAAGATTAAAAACGCGATTTTAATAACCTTAATTGAATAATTTTCTGAAAATTTTCAGTTAAACGCCTACGATCCGAAAAAAGTTTCACTTGCATCGTGGTTTCATAAAACCACACAATGATTTTTTATATATATAGGCCTATATATAAAAGTTGACTATAAATAAATTTGAAATATTTATTTATTATTTTACATTGATGAATATATTAACATTTCAATTTTTTTTTTTTTAACTTTTTTCTCGTGGAAAATTTTATATTTGACTCATCCACAAGTCATAATGACTAAATTCATTTATTAACTAATATTATGTAAAATTTTTGTAATTAATGCTACCAAATGAGTTTTAATCATTAGGTACTTTTAAAGTGAAACTTTTATTATATCCTCCCAAATTTTTTGGCTCCTCTATCAGCATGTCGCGTTACAGGTCGTGACGTCAAGTGCCGTGACGCTACAAGTCATGACGTCACAATCCGTGACGAAAAAAATAAGAAAGTTGAAATTTAATATACCGGGTGGGGCCATTGGTGCGTGGACGGAGGGAGATTGTGGGCTTATTAACGGACATTTTAAAGTTTGTTAATCGTATATAATGTGGGGCCTTTAGGGGCTACAAATTAAAAATATTTTTGTTCCAATTGCATTTTTTATACAGGGTGATCCATATAAAAGTTATGTTTTTTTAAATGGAACACCCTATATATTATTGCATATTTGGATTCTACGGCCAATTTTAGTATGACTTTATGTCATGCAATGTATTCCAAACCAAACCGTTTAGCCGCAAATCGGGTTTTGTGAAAAAACTACTGTCTGAAAAAATTGAATATCTCGCGAACCATAATACCTAGGGGCTGTTCTTTTGTGATCTTACTAATCATGAAATGTACTAATGTGGGCCAGATGGGTAACCCGGAATTATTCTTATGTTGGGAGATATGGCTATGCCTAATTTGAAAAATTTCAAACATGGATAACTTTATTTTTTCAAATGGAACATACTACTTTTTTTGATGCCAAGGGACGTGAAATTTAATTCTCTTTCTAATGACATAAGGTTGTCTACATCTATCTTTGGTAGTTTTCTTTTTATTCCAAAATATCTGATAACGAAAAAAAAAAATACATTTATTATAGACAAAACCATTTTAAAAAAATCCAAACGCAAACAAAACTGGTAATAAATGGAAAAGATATGCTAAATATTCGAAAATGTATTTAAATTTCCTTTAAAATCATTTATTTGAACTCCTAGAAGAAGCCCAGCTTGCTAAAATTGGGGTATGATTTTTCAACAAGATGGCGCACCTCCTAACCTGAACATAACCCTAATTTCTTTTTCGGGAAGTTCAAATAAATGATTTTAAAGGAAATTTAAATACATTTTCGAATATTTAGCATATCTTTTCCATTTATTACAGTTTTGTTTGCGTTTGGATTTTTTAAAAATGGTTTTGTCTATAATAAATGTATTTTTTTTCGTTATCAGATATTTTGGAATAAAAGAAAACTACCAAAGATAGATATAGACAAC
Organism: Euborellia annulipes; assembly: GCA_023213315.1. Taxonomy (NCBI): domain Eukaryota; kingdom Metazoa; phylum Arthropoda; class Insecta; order Dermaptera; family Anisolabididae; genus Euborellia; species Euborellia annulipes. The sequence continues at coordinate 10,316 of JAKCPI010012784.1, read as the reverse complement.
CTTATGTCATTAGAAAGAGAATTAAATTTCACGTCCCTTGGCATCAAAAAAAGTAGTATGTTCCATTTGAAAAAATAAAGTTATCCATGTTTGAAATTTTCCAAATTGGCATAGCCATATCTCCCAACATAAGAATAATTCCGGGTTACCCATCTGGCCTCACATTAGTACATTTCATGGTTAGTAACCTCACAAAAGAACAGCCCCTAGGTATTATGGTTCGCGAGATATTCAATTTTTTTCAGACAGAAGTTTTTTCACAAAACCCGATTTGCGGCTAAACGGTTTGGTTTGGAATACATTGCATGACATAAAAGTCATACTAAAATTGGCCGTAGATTCCAAATATGCAATAATATATAGGGCGTTCCATTTAAAAAACAACTTTCATATGGGTCACCCTGTATAAAAAGTGCAATTGGAACAAAAATATTTTTAATTTGTAGCCCTAAAGGCCCCACATTATATACGATCAACAAACTTTAAAAATGTCCGTTAATAAGCCCACAAACTTCCGTCCACGCACTAATGGCCCACCCGGTATATAACGAATTATAAAAAAATAAGTGTGAGATTTAATAATTTCATTTTTAAATTGATAAAATATAATTTTTAAAATAATTTAAAATGATCCCGAGCCAGCCAGTTTCCCATAATTACGAAAAGGCGAGGGTCCGCCGAAGGTGGGTCCGAGCCAGTAGGTGGGGGGTCCAGGGAGGCAAAGCCTCCTGGCTAGACGCGCCGCCCGCCAAAGGCGGGCGGCGCGGCTAGTTACAAAATAAATATCATTCACAGCTTTTAATATGCCTGTATTGATTTACCATTATCATTCATCATTTTCCAATTATTAAGTTAAGATTAAAAACGCGATTTTAATACCCTTAATTGAACAATTTTCTGAAAACTTTTAGTTAAACGCCTACGATCCGAAAAAAGTTTCACTTGCATCGTGGTTTCATAAAACCACACAATGCTTTTTCTTTCTCTTACCTCTATATGTTAATATATAGAAAGTACCGGTATTGGTTTCATGTCAAAAATTGAATGTCGAGATTTTGATGGATATATATGATTTGAGTAGGGTTTGGACTCCGGTGGAAACCGAAACCGGTTTTTTGGCTAATTTTCAATAACCGAGAAACTGAGTTTTTCCCGAAAAACCGAATTCGGCTTTTTTTTTGTTTTATTTTTTTCTTCAGTAATATATACTTGTATTCAAATTATAAATTAGCCCGTGATCCATGGCTCAGAGAGAAGATATTAGCTTCTAGTGCCTGAGGTTCCGGTTTCGCTTCCCTTCCCAAGCGAGAACAATTTATTTCATCACATTATCACATTGGTACCTAGCAGAACTCCGTCCTCTCGCAACTTTGCTAAATTAATGGCGTGTGAAACACTTTTTTTATGGCTCAAGTAATGTTCAAATATTGTAGATGTTTTTTTTATTTCGATTTTCCAATTTTTACGCTTCATATTTTATCCATATCAAACGCTATTTGCATCTCACAGCCTAACAAGTCTAAAAGAACTCAGATGCCAGAAGTTCCCTATTCGCTTGAGGTAGTAAATATAGATACATTTTTTCTAAATTCTTTCAATCAGGGCCGGATCTAGGGGGGGGGGGCAGTGGCGGTGCGTGTGCCCCGGGCGGCAGATATCAGGGGGCGGCAATTAAAGAAAGATTTACTAAAAAAAGGTAAAATGATATGAATTTTGTATAGAAAATTTTAAGGAGGGGGCGGAAAATTAAATTTTGCCCCCCCCCCCCTAAAAATCTCCTAGTTCCGGCCCTGCTTCCAATATTGTTATTTCCAATCCTATTCTTGATTCCATTAGGCGTGACGGTTATTGTTTAATGATTCTTAGTAGTTTCAATTGAACTAGAAATGTATGATAACTGAGAAAAGTTTCACAATCAAATTGCATACATTAAGAAGAGAGATAGATTAAATTTTCATCTTGATATTCTCTCATCTTAGTTACAACATCATTAAATCATAGTCAGTCAAGGACAATACAATACTCAATAATTAGCCAAGCTCTCTTTTGGATCATCAAGGGAATTTTAATCAGAAAAGTAGAAGTATGTCATCGAGAAGGAATTGAGAGCACCAGCCGGTCCATAAAAGAAAAAGAGGATATTAATCATAAATTTGATCTAATAATAATTCGCTGTCATTAATTGGGAGGGAATTTGATATTCATAAAATAGCAAGATTGTAATGAGGGAACCTGTTTGATTTTTAATTGAATTATTAAATGATTTTTATCATGAATATTTTTATAGATTTTAATCAATTTTCCGGTTTATTTTTTGTTTTAAAGCTACTCTAACAATTATGGTTTTTTTGACTACCCATCCGAGATTGGTCCTTGATTGACCTTGCTTTTTTTTTTCTCGAAATCGCCCACGTTGTTATTCAATCAAATCAATCATTTGTTGCTGTCTTCAATTGTTTCAAGGAGAGGACAAGTGAATTAAATAAACTTATTTATTATTCTTCGATTTCTAAAGACAAGGCCGGGAAAATCATAAAAGTTTTATTTATAAAAAAAAGTTGTAATACGTTCCACTAAATTCTATATTTCCCTTGGGTCTAGTTGAAATATATTGTAAATTAAATTTTAATTTACATTATTATTATTATTATTAATTGATTTGGGGTTTTTAGGGGCAAAGGCCATTCATTCGCAAGGTTTAATTTACGATTTCATGTCAAGCCGCATTCAAGTTGTTCTAGAAGGAATTAGAATCAAACGTTGATTAAATTAAGAAAAGAGAGAGAGAGAGAGAGAGAGAGAATAGAGGATTGCAGTGTCTTATCAAGAGAGAGAAAGAGACAGGTTTGTCCCTCTCTCTTCTCCATCCATGTAAGGTATCCAGTCAAGCCAGAGTATGCAAATGTCCCTTCGACTGTCTGTCTGGACCAGGCAAAGCAAGCAAACAGGTCAAATGCACACTCGGATGCATAACATTCATCTCTCTTGTTGTCAAACCAAATGAGACATATCAAATAATTAGTTTTGTATTCCGAGAGATCAAACTGACAATTTACGAATAAAATAAAATGAATGACAAGGCTACTTTTTAGTAAAAAAAATTCTCTTTTTGTAAATTTAAATATATGTCGCTTCATATTCCAAGGGTCATAGATTCCAGTCCTACGCTAAGTAATTAATAGTCTAATTAGCGAAAAAGTTATACACTAAAAAATTAGAAAAATGTTTGAAAAAGTCCTATATATTATCAAGGATATTATTTATACTGTAATATAATTAAATATTCAAAGGGTTTGTCTAAATTTAAACTGGTAACATTGACTCTAGTTGAAACATATTCAATATATTGAAACATATAACCTTGTGTTTTTAATTTAATATAATTTCAATCTATTATTTATTTAAACACTTTATACTATATATAGAAACATATTATCTTGTCCTTTTAATTTAATTTGTTTAATTAATTCTCTAGTCTATTTCATTCTTTTTACTTTCTCTTACCTATATGTTAATATATATAGAGAAAGTAATTGATTCATGTCAAAAATTCGATGTCGAGATTTTGATGGATATACACGTTTTGAAGTCCCCTGAATCCAAAAAAGTGATTTTTGCAACATGGTCTGTCTGTCTGTTTGTGTGTGTGTCTGTCTGTGTGTCGGTGTTCAATTTTAAGCATTAAGGAATTAAGCTAGGAAGCTGAAACTTTATATATAAGTTAAACACCCCCCGAAACCGAGATAATAAGCTTTTAATCAAAATCGGCCAAAGAGTACTAGTACTTTACTGATGTACTTTTTCAGTTTTTTTCGATTTTCTCAAAATTCGCTCTAACGATTTTGTTTAAAATTCAAAAATCAATTATTTTTCAGATGCTCTTTAAAATGTATATTCTCGTTTTTGCCCTCAAAATTGTTTGAAGCACACTTTACTCTTGTGCATCATAGAGAAAATAGGAGAAATGTTTGCCATGGTATCAAAATATAATTATTTTCCCAAGTTTATCAATTTGTCATCTTAAATTCTAATATATTGGCGGAAACTAAATATATGTCGACACAAAAAATCTGGTGTGACAAGCACAGAATACAACTTTCGATTACCGAAGGTAAGAGAAAGTTGTGTGCTGTGCGATCATCACACCAGATTTTTTAAATTTATTTAAGGTCTTTTTCGACATCTGAGGCCATTTATACCCTATTTATTTCAATCCATCGGTATTAAAATTAAATAAATATTATACAATCAAAACCTAATGGCCTCTGAAGTCTAAAAAATGTCAGAGTTTCGCTTCTCGACAAATGTTTAATTAGTATTATATTATATACCAATTAATTTAAGTAAATAAGGATGTGGTCAGAATTGCCTCAGATGCTGAAAGTCTTAAAAAATCCCAATTGTTGATTGCATTCATAAGTAGAGTGGAAAAATTAATTTTTCAAATTTTGATGTAACGTAACATTTTTATTTTTGATGTCGTCAATCGCCAACCTTCACCAACAAAGAAAGTTTTTATTAAAATATACAAAACAAACAATAATAGAGAGGAGCCCTTTAATTTAGTTATATTTGTGCCCTTGGCCTTTTCTTAAAGGTCCTAACAAGACGAGTGTTAGTTATCTAAACACACATACATGACATTTTCTATTAGAAATGTCATCAAAATTTCCTGTCAGTGTCATAAATTACAGTTTTAATGCTTGCATAATTTTTCTTTTTCTTTTTCCTTTTGATAAGAGTAAATAAAAGTTTTAAGGATTAAATTTGACCCACTTGAAGGCTTCAAAAAAAAAAAAAAAAAACAAAAAAACAAACAATATTTATATTTGTTTAGTAATACAGTGGAACTTCGCTTAACGATCATAATTCGTTCCAGAATCATACTCGTAAAGCGAAACACTCGTTATGTGAAACAATAGTCCCTCTCATGACACAGATTAATGTAACATGCGCTCAATCCGGGATTTCCCCTATCCTCGAGGCCTCGTTGTGCGAAACGTCGCTCGATAAGCAAGTCATTTTCTTTTACAATTTGTTTTGGACGTTATGCGAATTACTCTTTATGAGAGGTGTTCGCTAAGCGAGGTTCTAATTATAAATATTAAAAAAATAAATTTTTTTATCTAACTTTTTAGGTGGAATTTTATAAAATTATAAGATTTTTTATTATATTTATTTTTTTTTTGGTATTTTTATGCTATATCGGGTGCTATATGAAAATTTTATGATACTAGGGAAGAATGTGAAGGTTAAAAATAAATAAATATCTTTTTATATTTATATCTATAACCTCTGAACTGAAATGGATAGAATTTTTGATTATTAATAATTCATAGAGAATTTTTGTGTGTATAATAATTAAGATATTAGTTAATTTGGAAGGGAACCGTTCAACTCTTTTGCAATACGGCTATTTTATATTCTCTGAACGAACATTCTTTTTAATTAATTTCAGAACATTTATATTATGTTTCGATTAAAAAAGAAAAAAAAACACCTGCGATACCACACACACACACATACTTATATAAAAATTGCAAAATTTGTTTATAACTATTATTAAAGTTTATTATATATTGATTTATTTATTTCATATAGTTCGGAGGGGGTATTTAGGCCATATTTTAAACTTCTTTTTTCTTATTGTAGAGCAACTTCATTGAATAATGAAATATAAAATATACTTTTAATGGGATGTAAAATATAGGCCTATATATTTCTAAAATAAAAAGAAACTGTATTCATACTATACACAAAAGAAGTGAAACTTGTACTCTCACATTAGCTCTAGGAAATCGGTCAGATATGTCCAAATAATTTTTAACGAGTAAACCATTTAGTGAATTTTTGATTTATTAAATGGTTTTCCAGATATAAATGTGTTGAGTCTACTTTTTTCTCCAGATGTCGTTATTGAGCAAGAAAATCAAACTATTATTTTCCTATTTTGCTTATGTTCATGTTACATATATGTTTATATTATTTTTTTGTTCCCATCCCTATAAGAACAAGTTTCTTAATAGTTGTCGATATAATTAATACTCTAATTTAAATAAGATCGAAAAGTTGCATATATTATAAAAAATAATTGAATTTTCCATCGCCTACTTAATTTCTTCTGAGGAAGTTAGCGACGGGAGTACGAAACATCGACGACAATAAATCTCACACCTGGCTCTCCTGTCTTTTAATTAATTACAAGGGTGAGATCTATGAGGGCTAGATCTATACTAATAATAAAAATTCCTATAAGATTTTTTTTTTCTTTATTTGACAAATGTTTCGATGTTGGAACGAAAGAAGAAGAGAGAGAGATTAAGACAAATATTTTAAACACAAGTCTTTATAATTCGACTATTATTAGTCACTGAATGTGTGGTCGATTGCATCTTGGGCCGAACGATACATTTGTGTATCAAAGCTTGTAATGCTGGACGCCGTATGTGAATTTAAAATAAATAATATTATTGGGGATGAATATGAAAATTTACATCTAAAAAATAATTATTTTAATTAAAATTATTAGACAAAATCGAAAAAAAATCATTGTGTAGTTTTATGAAAGCACGATGCAAGTAAAACTTTTTTTTTCGGATGTAGACGTTTAAGTGAAAATTTTCAGAAAATTATTCAATTAAGGGTATTAAAATCGCGTTTTTAATCTTAACTTAATAATTGGAAAATGAGGATTGATAATGGGAAATCAATAGACGCATGTTAAAAACTGAGAACAATATTTATTTAGTAATTGATGATTTGAATCATTTTAAAAATTATATTTTATCAATTTAAAAATTGAATAATTAAATATAACAATTATTTTTTTTTATAATTCGTCATATATATTATATTAAATTTCAACTTTCCTATTTTTGTCGTCACGGCTTGTAGCGTCACGGCCTTTGACGTCATGACTTGTAACGCGATGCTGATAGAAGAGCGAAAAAATATGAGGCCATCAAATAAAAGTTCCATTTTAAAAACTAAAAATATAAAAGTACTAATGGCCGTTCATGGTAACAAAATATACTGTAAATATTTCCCTATGATTCTGATGAAGCTAAATATAACTGACTGAGAATGGCAGTGTGATGCGGCATAAATATCCCTAAAAATTTTGTATATTTGAAAATATAAAGTGAGAAAGAAAATCACGATTTATCCTTTATTTTCAATTTATTAATAATTATTTTCTCCAAATTTTTTTTGAAATTTTAATAAATATATCTCGTTACGAGTGACAAAACACACCATTGCGGAACTATTCTAGATATTTTTGTACCTCTTATTTACTAATCGTAATTTATGTTGTATAGACTTTGATTAACTAGAAATCTGGTGGTGGAGACACACATCACACACTTTCGATTTTTGAAGTTGTGTGATGTGTTGTCGCTCACTACCAGATTTCTAGTTAATAAAACTCCACACAACATAAAATACGATTAGTAAATAGGAGTTAGAAAAATATCTAGAGTAGTTCCGCATTGGGAACTATCAGATAATTTTATTGTGATTAGAAAAAGTGAATTTGGTTGCCTATCTTCCAGCAAACAAAAAATAATTATATTTATTCTTCTAAAAAAAAAGGTAGCATGAACTTGTCACTCTATTTGATCGCCTGTCATTTTTGTTTCCACCCTATAATAATCAACTTGTCAAAATATTATGAATTCTGAATAAAAAAAAAAAATTCCATTTCCTCTCTCGTTCTCTTTTCCCACACACAAACACTCACTCGCTCATTGATTATAATAAATAGGAACGATTTCCTATTTACATTTTATTTGTTTCGTTTATTAATATCAATGACAGCATCGCTTTTGAAGTTTACAGAACATATATAAAAAAAAAAAAGAAAGAACGTTCACTCACATAGGTCAAAATAGAAAGCAATTTATTTTATCCCAAGAGTTCTGAATAGATTAGAGAGAGAGGGTTTTATTCTTTTTTACTTCTTTTTTTTAGGATAGTTTTTCCTTCTTCCTCATTTGCAAATTAACAGAAAAACCAAGTCATGACCCTTTGCCAAAATATGATGATCACATCGTACTAAAGTAGAATCTTAATGGAGAGAATGTGTTCGGGGTATAAATTTAGCGTTACTTTTCTCCCCCCTCGAAAGAGTACTCTCTAATTATGCCGTTATATCTCGTAAACGAAGAGGTGGAACGTAATATATAGATTGAAAGTATTTTGACGGAAATACATGTTTTGAGATCCCCGGAGTCAAAAAAAGTGGGTTCCTTATCTCTGTCTGTGTGTGTGGAAAAATATCTCAAGAACCAAAGAGCTAGGAGGTTGAAATTTTATATTTAGGTACCTACCCCCCCGAAGAAATCGGCCAAAGAGTACTAGTAGAAATACTATAGCGATGCACTTTTTTTTTTTAGTTTTTTTGATTTTCTCAAAATTCGCTCCAACAATATTGATTAAAATTCATAAATTAATTATTTTTTAGATCCTTTTTAAAATATATATTCTCATTTTCACCTAAAAAATATTTGAAGCACATTTTAGTCTCTTAACATCATAAGAAAGAAAAATATAAATATTTTTCCATGTTTATAAATTTTACATCTTGAATTCTAAAATATCAGCGGAAACTATAGATCCTGAAATAGGCAGATTGCCAAAAAATAATCGATTATATATAAAAAAATCGATTAATCCGATTATTTTCCACAATCGATTATTGGGGAAAAATCGATTATTTTAGCTTTTGGAAAAGATCGGATGAGACTCGTATCTAAAAAAAAAGACAAAAGATTTTCACGAAAGGGAAAAAAAATTTTCCGTAGGGCGAAAAAATTTAATAGACAGACAGACAGACAACTGTCGCGAAAACCACTTTTTGGATTCAGGAGACCTCAAAACGTGTATATCCATCAAAATCTCGACATCGAATTTTTGTCATGAATCCAATATTTCTCTCTATAAATATTAACATATATATAGAGGTAAGAGAAAGTAAAAATGATTGATATAGCGAAGATAAATTCTCTATTATGAAATGACATTCTGATGATTATGATATATTAATAACGAAAAATAGATCACTTCGAAAATTATTTAACCTGACGTCACACATATTTCTTCTAATTCTACATTGATTTGGAAGGCCAATCGGAGACCTTCATCAAAAGTGTTAAATAAATCAAGGAGGATTACCATAAAAGTAAAGTGTCACATTTTGCAATTTCTTTTTGATGTTTCGGTTCCAGCTTATTTAAAAAATAATAAAATTATGCATCATTAGAAATTCATAAATTTTTATGATTAACGCTTTTGCTTAAAAGCGAGAAGGAATAAATAAAAGAGGATGAAGGAAGGACATTTAAAAATTTTATTATTTGTTGTTATACTATAAAATCGTAAAAAAAAGATGTAAAATTTTTCTTTTTAAATTTGTTTATTCATATTTCTTCCTAAATTATTTTCCGCATTTTAAAACGATAAATCTTTTTCGACATTAATTTCTACATAAAATTTGACCGATTAACCCCTTCTTGTCAAATTTCGCTTTTATTTTATTTATCATTATCTAAGATCTGAAAATAATTTTCGGTTAAGTTTTAAGTATCGCGGTAATATGAATCCAAGTATTATTAAAGAAGAAATGTTAATTTCACTCGCCCCTTGGCTTTTAGATTATCTACAGTATATTGACGGATGTGTTTATTAAAACTTTTGTAGTTTGTAGGCCTATTACTATTACTATAGGAGTTTTTAATTATTGGTCAATATTTATTTGAAATATAAATAGGCTACCATACAATGTTTGTACTAAACGATCAGAACCCAGATAGCACAGTACGTCTTATGTACGTACACTAAAACGCACAATTCGTGCTATCTGGGAAGGTAATCAGATAATTCAATATACTGTAGGCCTATTCAATAGCATCAATTATTTTCTGAACCGATGCTTGGAAAGGCTGGAGATTCTGGGTTTGATTCTTTGGGACCATGGGACGTTTGGCCCTCCAACAAATTAACATACTCACCCATTTCTTAAATAAAAAGAATCTTCTGTTCGGTCGTACTGAATTTTTCATTACATTTTTTATTAATTAATAATTTTTTTCAGGAAGGGCAGAGGCAGCCAAAAATAAATAATTCTGAATGCTACAACAATTTTCCGGAGACGTTTGGGTGCATTTATTTATGCTCCATCTTCAGTCCTTTAATTGGTTTTTTGTGCTCAGAGTTAGTCTAAAATTGTCTGGCATTTACATATGTTTTGAATTGTTTACAATTGAACATGTATATTGTTGAAATTGTATGCCAGTTCAACAATATACAGGTTCAAT